>JARKHS020000581.1:0-205000 GCA_030143305.2 Amblyomma americanum | reverse complement strand
CATAATATTCGCTCTTTCCAAGTGCCACTCTTTTCTTGTGTTGCTATTTTGATTGAGCCCTCCGCCACATACTTGAAACAAGGACCACCTTTGAATAACGTTGGCTGCCATCACCCCGTAAGTCTAAGGGCTAAAACAATAAAGGTTCTCAAGAATCGAGCTTTTGAGCTTTATTTGAGCATAATGCAGTTCTTAATGGACGCAAATAAAACAGCCACGCAAATGACCAGCGTGAACTCGATATCCCGTACGCAGCTTTCGGAACAGTGATCAGTGCCAGCTCAACTAGACTACCACACTGGCCTCCTAATTTCTCTAATCGACGAGGTCGATCAGTATTATTTTCGTTGGCTACAACGCCACAATTGAAATGAAGGACTATAATACGTCTGTTCCGGCTGGCTATCACTGGCAGTCCTTCGCTTTGTCAGAACCAGTCTTTAAAAACATGAGGAGTTCAGCGCCTTCGACGACCGATTCGTCAGGTTCTTCGTTGTCTTCCTGCACATTAGCGGCGACAGGTATGGCGAGCCCACGAGCAGCGGCATCAGCTTCACCTTCGCCGTGATGCTTAAGTGGTTCGCTCGAAGAGCAGCAAGGTTTGCTCGAGTCATTCTGCCGATCGTGTTTTCGAACATTTCCATCACAAGCCGGGCAAACAGCTGAACTCCCGGCTTGCAAGTTCGGGCGCACGTTCTCGGCGTCACTGTCACCATGGGTGGCGTCCGCTGAGTCATCGTCAACTTCCGGCTCCGCAACCTGCCGCGATGCTTGAATTTTGGAAAGTTTCGAAGATGTTGATTTGATCGAGGAAGCCTCATCGCTGCCTGCCGGAGCCCGTAGCTGCGAATGTGGCGGCGAAATCGCAGCAGACGCTCTGGATCGGTTCTTTGGAGGGAGCGAATGTGATGCTTTCGAACATAGCTGTGCGCTCGCAATTTCCGATGCTCTTTCGGTTTCTGAACCACTGTCCACGCGCCGTTGGTCTTGCTCGGAAGTCTGCGCTTGGAAGCCAGCTTCTTCTCGCGACGCACCCTTCGAAGTACTCTCGCCCTCTGCAGCGACTTCAACACCAGCAGGGCGCTCAGGTACCTGTGGTGTATCGTTATCATCTTGATTATTCAACAGCAGCGATCTCCGGATCTTCGAACGGAATTTAGAAGGGTCGTGGGCACACTTTGAGTACCTCTGGTGCCATATAAGCTTTACCGCAGTGAAAAACTTCTTCGGGCATTTTTTGCAACTGTACATCATCTCGTCGGGGGGTTCAAAGCAGCTTTTCAGGAGCTCTTCAACCAGTCTATTCGGGTACTCATTTTTTCCTTTTGCGTGGGACAGTTACCCGCTTTTCAAGTGGACGCTTCTAAAACGCCAGGTAGGGCGGCTACCTGGCTTGCAAGGGTTTAGGAAAACACATTCATGTTGACTTCTTGTGTCTGAGTTGCTCTTGGAGTGCCGTAAACCAGGTCATGAAATGGGAATCAACACGGTGCGGAACGTTTAAAGAGGAGCGGTGTCGGACCAAGATGAACTCTTGCCGGGCTAACCAATGGTGTTGTCGTTACGTATAGAAGCCCTTTGTACGAGGAACTGGGATGCAGTAGTGCCGAAGGCGGGACGAATTGGCGCTCTTCTCGAAGAAGCGTCGTATGCACTAGCTCTACACCTGTAGCTTGAGCCTCCGCTGTACCAGGCTAAGAAATATGCACGCAAAATAGACAATTTCTGCCACTGCTGTAAACGCGAGCTAAAAACTACGAAGTTTAAAATGCTTACAAAATCCTACCTCTAGATTTTCGTGCAGTAAAAAACAAACTTGAAGTGAAGAAGCCATGTGTTTTTCTTCCTAGCGCAGCATCATCGGTACCTGTGAGTAATGTTCGCCCATTCAAAAAATTTAAAAGGCTGTCCGCCTTTGTTTTCTTTCCTCTTTCTCTCTTCCCCTCTGTGCTGCATGCATTTCGTGTTCGGCTGCCAAGTCTTAATAAAAAAGGCAGACCCAGCAACAATCAAGTTCTGGGTAACCATGCATGCTCTCTATCAACGCTTCAATAGCGCATGTATCAGCTTACCGCATTAACGCAGCTACATCAGTGTTATCTCTCACAGGCTTACAATGCATGTCCTTTCAGTATGTTCCCTCCTGCTTGACGAGACTGCCCAGAGTGAACGACGTCTGCATCGTACACGTGTAGCGTCACCCTTGATAACTTCACAGCGATATCTCAGCGAAGGTTTTTATCTCGGGTTCAGCAGTTTTAAGAATCAGTCCCCTGGTTTCATGTCATCCGTGCTGACCTAGAAGGGGCTCCTTGACGCGGGAAATGGCAGTAGAATATGTTTCAACAATCGTTGCCAATGCTTCGGTTTTTTTTTTTTTGGGGGGGGGGGGGGGGAATATCTTGGAGTCCTGCAAGCAGGAGTGCGATAAGATCTCTAGGTTAACAGAAAGTTAGCCGAAGCAGGACCTTTGCGCTCAGTAACCCTGGCAGGCGATATTCTTAGGGTATAGTATCGACCCTGTACTTCCATTGTATGTGTGGTATAATTGATAAGTTTCTTGAGCAAACGCTTTTTTTTTAATTGTGAGGTTTGACATCCAAAAGCGACACTTGGGCTATGAATCATGCCGTAGTGGAGAGGGCTGCCGATTAATTAAAAGCATGTGGAATTCTTTAACTCACGCTGACATCGCAGGGTATACGGGTGTTTTTGTATTTCGCCTCCACCGAAATACGTCTTCTGCGACCATGTTCAAAAAGTTAAGCCCACTTATAACGAGCCTGAGGGTCGTGCGGATTGCGTTTGTAGTATGCGAAGCGCGTATTGAGTAGCCTTTCTTTATTAC
This sequence comes from Amblyomma americanum, assembly GCA_030143305.2. Lineage (NCBI taxonomy): Eukaryota > Metazoa > Arthropoda > Arachnida > Ixodida > Ixodidae > Amblyomma > Amblyomma americanum. The sequence goes on along the minus strand of JARKHS020000581.1, from coordinate 202,152 downwards.
AGCCAAAAATGCGTGTTCAGGCAGAATCGGCATTAATTCCTTTAAACAAAGTCCCGTTATGCATCGGCGTGCCTTATCACGTTGTTTTCCACGTTCTCCAGCACTGCCATGCAAAGATCACCGATATCTTTGCTGCCAACGAGCTACTTTAGGTGTAGCCAGGCTGATGATGATGATGATGATGTCATCGCAGTTGATGCGCCATGGCATCCTGTGGTAATTCGGACGCCTCGTCACCGTTTTCATCAGTTTCCTTCAGTCTGAAAGTATTTGTGCTGCTATATTGGCATCATCATCTGCACCAAATAAGTCTTTCCGGCCGATATCAGGTCGTTCCTGCTGTGCATTGAAAACGCGTTGACACAGATCCAGTGCGTATGATCACGTGGCTGTTCAACACTGTCTTTTGCCATACCTGAGCTCATAAACCCAGCGCTTTAGGAAAGCATTTGATATTGTACTCCGCAGCGATTTTCACTCACGAGGCTATAATCTTTTCCACGGCGGTTAACAGAAGTGATCCTGACTGGGGCGTCAGTCAATAGCTGTAGCACGCGCTGGATGACACGGCGCTGATATCTTGCTTGAAGGCGTTAAGTAACTGAGGCTAGCACATCGCAAAACACAAGGAGCAAAGGTTACAAGGCGAGCAAGATCACCTTATAGTTAGAGGAGGCAGCGTGTGGAACGAAGCAGAGTTGATCCCAGCATGACCGGGACATTCCTGTTGTTTTTCGCCGAGCCAAAGTCGAAGCCAATAAGAAGCGCGGCGAAAGATCGCGCGTCATCCAGACCCTTTGCATTGTGCGCATGGCGTGCGGTAACGTAGCTTACAAAGTACCGCGAGTGATGAGATTTGCAATAAACGGCGCACTGGATGTTTAGCCAATAGGGCAAGCGACGCAAGTCACGTGACCCAGCCGGTCACGTGACCGGCTGTATCCCGTGGTTTCGCTTTCTACGCAGCTCCTGCCTTCCGCCCACTACTCTTCTTCTAATTTAAACCACTTTCTTCGCTGAAGCCGCGTGTCAAACGTCTTCTTGAACGACGTAGGCCTGAACGAGAAACAAGTAATTATATTATATTTCTCTGCAGACGCCAGGTATTTTAGTAGAAGAATATCGTTTTTCTTCGTCGCAGTGTTGAAAAAAAACTATGGGTGAGAAAATACTACCATATGATAGTTGTTTCCTTGCGCATAAATTCAGCATTCTTTCGTTTGTTAAGAAAGAGCAAATGGAGGCTTGGGCCAGTAAAGATTTTCAGTAATATTTGTTTGAGGGCAGTAATTTGGTCCTGCAGTAATGAGATAACCTTGGAGGAAAATAAAGAGCGGCACCTAGTTTGAGCCGATTTTCTCAATAACTTAATTTATGCATCCTTTCTTATATTTTGGCAAAACATCTGAACAGCATGCACTAGTTGCAGAGTTTCTTGGGGGCATCTTTGTTCTAGAATTTTATGTGGTCCTAGTGTGTTTTCTGAGCGCCGCCACAATCCTTAATCGATTGAGTATGTGCACTTAATTGTTGCCAACCCTGTGTAGAGTTCAGAAGAGACAACTTAGCCGAGCCCATTTTTTTCCCACAATGCACAAGAAATAAAGGAAAAGTTATCGGAAAAAATAAGATAAAGTTGCAGATACTAACACAGAGTTTGCTTTAACACCCGGCGAGACCCGTCATGTTTATTTATCGCACCACGACGTCATCCTCCATTTAGTGTCTGTGTTGTTGTTGTTGCCTCAAAAACGGTGGCACAATTTTCTGCTCTTTTACTTTTTCTCCCGTCTCCTTCCGTATTCTTTCCTCCTCTTCTCACTTCTTCTTCGTCTTTCCTTATCTTTCTTTTTTGTCTTGGCTAAGCTCTTGCTATGGCTTGCCGTGGCTTCGCTCCGGTCCGCCTGTGCTCCAAGCCAAAGAAGAGCAGCTAATACAACTACTACAACTATAACGAGTTTAAGTTGCACAAAGACTCAGGGCGAGTTCCCATTAATGGCTTTCGCCGTAAAACCTATTATGTACCAAGCACGCCACTGTGTTCTTTAAAGCACGCGCGTTATCGCCGTATTCATGCTCCCCGGCTCTCTACGGTATTGACGCTATAAATTGGCTGCATGGACTGCCTCCAGACCCAACCTGCTGGCCTGATGCGCCACTGTTGATGCGCGCGCTCACAAAGAACCGAAGATTTACGCAGTGTTTTTCAAAGCTTTTCCGCGTCCTTTCTTCATACGGCGCCTCCCGCTGGGCTGCGGAAGCGCTTGACGACATCCGGTGCTTTCTGCGTGACGTATGGACGTGCCGTTGGCACGGGCTCGTTAGGAGCTGTGCGCTTCCCGAACGCCGGTCGTGGAAGGGAAGCGCTCGCTGTTTTCCCCTAACGGCACAGCTTTCTCCGTTTCTCCCTTCAGCTCACAGTACCGGCTTTGTCGAGCAAGTTTTATGCGAATCCATGTCAGACTGGTAATGCATTGCTGCTATGGAAGATGAGCACAGTGATGCTACTGGTACAGTGGATGCGGCGCCTGGAAGGTGTCCGAACTCTTCATAGTACACCATGCTGAAAATAGCGTGACGCACTTTAAAGGAAACGGTAAACGGCGCCAGATGTGAAGTCTTATCCGGGATTAGCTTCCGCGTCGGGGATGTAGAGAACCACCCCAGTGTAATTTAAGCGTTCCAGTTTTATTTTATTCCTTTTTTATTTTTATTGCTATATCTGATTGGCTAAAGCAACCCCATGCTCGCGTTTCGTCCTTCTCATAAGCACAAGTCCAGCGGCGGTGGTTATACGGCGTTGCTATAGGCCCAATCACAGTAGCGAAAAAGGAAAACGCAGAATGAAATGGAGTCCAGAAGTAATCGTTCTATTATACCGCTGTTATAAAAAAAAACTTATTGGTTTGGAGTGGTTGGCGCCATGCTCTTACTCACTGAACCATTCTTTCACGTGAACCCGCCACGGTGGTCAAGAGTTCGGCTGCTGACCCGAAAGACGCGGTTTCTATTCCGGCCGCATTTCGATGGAGACGAAAGTCAAGAGGCCCGCGTACTGTGCGATTTCCGTGCGGGTTAGTGCACCTCAGATGTTCGAAATTATCCGGAGCCTTCCACTACGGCGTCCCTCACGGCCTAAGTCGCTTTAGGATTTTAAATCAAATGAGCCAAACCAGAGCATTTCTTCACATGCTATATATGAGGGCTAGTGAAAAAATACTGGCTTCAAGAGGCAATCAATCGATATGATTCAGCATATTTGCGGGGCTTCAGATGGCGAGGTACGGATAGATTACTCCCCACTCCTATAAAGCTTATAACATATACGCGCTTATGAAAGCGAAAGATAGGGCTCGATATTGAGCTATACCAGGGGCAGAATCAGCGAGAAACAAGCAAAAAAGTGCCTGAAATACGACTTCTGTACAGATTCGATCACACTTGTCCAGAGCTGTGGAGCAAATTAAATTAAATCTTATCTCAGCTGCTTTGCTGGGGATAAGGCACTGGTGCCTGCGCGGTTCACAAGTCTATTAGGCTGCTCTTCAACGCAATTATTATCAGTGAAAGTCAATACCTACTTCAGAATTTCGCTTTATCTCCACCGGGCGGCTCCGCTCGACCGCTTTAGACAAGTGTGATCAACTCTGTACGTCCACCTTTCGAGGTCGACGTAAGGAAAGACCTTAACAACTAAAGCTCTTGGCCGCATCAGAAGACGGTTGTCCTAAAAAATGGCAGGGCAAAGGAAACGAGGACAACATCGAAGAAACACTGACCACAGGACAAGCGCTTGTCCTGTGGTCAGTGTTTCTTCGATGTAGTCCTGTGGTCTACGTGGTCATTTTTCATGATGAATGACCGAGCGGACGACACGAAGTCATTTATCGATGGCGGTTGTGCTCAGCAGTCAACTCTCTGTTTGAAAAAGTTTTCGTGACTAAGTTATTCGTTCTGTGTGGGCTAAGTGGGGATGACTAAACGGCACGTGCCCGCAAGGAGTACTCCTCATTTAGTGGCTGAATTGCGCGCCACAGTCTCGAAAGAGAAAACACTTAATGCTGTGCTACTTTGACGACAAAAATGTACCCGACCTAGAAGAAAGCCACTGGCATGAGTATTACATAAATGCTTTCTAAACAACTTCCCGTGTACTTACAACTTTAAGCTCGTCGATCGTTTCAGCAACACAACTTTGATATTATGCTTAAGTTGCCACTTACATGAAACTTGCAGCTGCTCCAACACGCTTCAACGAAGTGCAATCGCAGGTTAGCCTCTTCAGATGAATGCGGAGGCGATAGTAATCATTCTTCGCCGAGGAGAGCCCAGTTGCTGACTGCAGGCTTGATACCCCTTTAATTATTTTGCCCGATGAAGAACTCTGGTGTGGCATGCAATAAAAAAAAACAAGGCATCTCTGTAGGCACCCTGTTTTCACTGTAGTACGCATTCTTGAGCTGCCCATTATCTTTTTTATTTTTTCTTTCTGTCTGGGACGCCTGCTAACAAGCTCATTTGGGCAGATAAGAAGCAGCTGGATACAAAGTACCGGCACGTCGTGTGGTCGCCAACTCTGCTTGCTCTCTTCACAATAGCCACTTGTTTCTTCCGCGGTAAGGTTTTGGTATTGGTTTGGTTTATGGGTGTTTAACGTCCCGAAGCGACTCAGGCTATGAGGGATGCCGTGGTGAAGAGCTCCGGAAATTTCGGCCGCGTGGGGTTTTTTAACGTGCACTGACATCGCAAACTACACGGGACTCTAGAATTTAGCGCGTCGATCGAAATTCTACCGCCGCGATCGGGATCGAACCCGCGTCCTTCGGGTCAGCAGCAGAACGTCATAACCACCGAGCCACCGCGGCGGCTCTCCGCGGTAAGGAATCGGCGCCACTTCATGTGTTGACGTAATCAAAGAGGACTGGCGGGAGAACAGCCCGCCGTGACAGTCGTGGTTTATTTGATCTTCTCATGTCGCATCTTTAGCATGTACGCTTCCGGCGTCATTTTCTTGTTAATTCTGCGCTTGTTCCCTTTAACTTCGTGCCTGCAGGTGCTACTTCCGCTTGAAGTAAAACAAGTCTTCCAGGAAGGCTTGATAAACTTTAATATCAATTTGGCTGAAGGGACTGGTGATATGGTAAATTCGCTTCATGCTCACTGAGATCAATGAAACCCTCTGACAAAGCATCTTCAAACTGAAAATCTTACGCAGGCGCATTCGGCCTACATCATATAACATTTACTGTGGTTTAATATCAAGTTTTTCACTGGCCTCATGTATTTATCGCTGATGATTACAATATAGCTATGATTAGCCTCTGTATGTCTTCTTTTTTTTCTGTGACAGATTAGCGAAAACGTTTTCGGTTAAGTGAGTTGGTTGTGGGCGATCTTATTATTAAAACGTAGCAAATTTATTCCCACATTCATGCTTTTTGTTTCTTCATTTTCACTTTATTTTAGAGTAAGCGTCCTACTATAGACTGTCTTTGCGATAAAGGTACTGCTGAAAATGGCCCACTGTATTACAGAACGCCATTGTTTGATATGAAAAACCTGGTATGTATCAAAAACCTTTTTTTTATCGAACAAATTTTTACTAAGACTGAAGTCATGCATGCTTCAGGGAAGGAAGCTAAGGAGATAAACCTGACAGAAAAGGAAAAAAAACGACGACTTACCCCTCGTAATCTCTATGTTATCAGTGAAGCTAAAAGAAACAATTTCATATGCCTGTCATGGGCATAAAGTTGCGACAAAAACCTCTCCCGACAAGGCACACATTGCGTGGTCGGCCTTCGCGTGACCCAGCACCATTAGCCACAGCTGTGAGCCACTCTCCGGCCGTGCTTTTCAAACAGCGCGGGCGGCAAAAAAATGAACGACGTCCACCCGTCTCCCCTACATGGCTTGCACAGTGCGAGTTCCTGCTCATCTGGCCCTAGTCATTGGTTTCGAGTGCCTATAACGTGCAGGAGCACATTTCATATCTCCTTAGTCGGTTGAAAAGCAGAATTTTCATTTTTCTCTCCATTTTTTTAGCTTTTTTCGGATCTGCTTTTGCATAGAAAGAACTGATTATAGCTCAGAGACAAAAAGAAAGAACCCACCTCTTCAGTAAACTTCTCACCGCCCGAACGGTTTTCTTTTCGTGAAATGCTCATGGACGAGAATTGAAATGGTTTTTGAGTTTCAACAGCTCACACTCATCGGTCAATGCGCTTGAGTTCAATGAACCATAGCCATCGCATGCTGTAGTACTACAAGTAAACGCGTTATCGATTTCTTTTTTTTATGGCGCAGTATTCCTGCCTTCTTTTTCAACTAGGCCTGTACCAAGTAAAAACGACATGAATAGCTGCCCACTAACGAGTCCCAGCTGCATTCAGGCCTACTCAGGAAACCATGAAAGAAAGAGAGAAAAGAAAAGAAGGACGGAAAGGAAGGAACGGTAACTAGGCGACACCCAATAGGCTACCCTACACGTGGGCACGGGAACAAAAGGGGGTAAAAAAGAAAGACAGAGCGGAAACCATTAAATGATTCTTAAACAAACCAGCTACTTAAATAAATTCTCCAGACAGGACGTTGTGCTTGAAAAGACGTCTCCTATTCTTTACATTTTGCGAAGAGCCAAGACGCCAGACAACATGTACAGGCACGTGGGAGCAGCGCAGTCGAGTCACGGGCCGCAATGTCTCTCTCTGTAAGGGCGATACCGCTGGTCCAATTAGCACGCCGGCGGCGCCAGCGGCCCGTGTGCAATTAGGATTCGGTGGCAATTGAGTTAGCTGGCTCTCGATGCCTGCCCTTCCCTGTGGTCTATTCTGAGCGAGCTATGAATAGCTACCCGGTTCGCTTGGACTTTGGCACGTCTTCTGACGCAGGCGCTTCGTTTATTCCCGTCAATAGTGCAGCACTGCTCGCTCTCTCTTCCCACATTTCGGAAGCATGCTAAGGCGCTGTCTGAGTACCTAATGAGGCGATGATTCTTTAAGAATTTTTGGACATAAAAAGCCAGGTATGCCTCAGCAGAGAACTTGGACATTATCTATATAGCATTGATGAGCCTACATTTTGTTATATGGCCCTCACTTCGGCGCCATTTAAATTTGCTGACTAATTAAACAATAAACGATGATGCGCAGACGAGCATACGTTGTGATGAGACTAATCTGCGTTATCTATATGGACTGCGCATTTTGCTTCTACGCTGGCCTCATTCACACACACGCACACACGCACACACGCACACACACGCGCACACACGCACGCATGCACACACGCACGCACACGGACGCACGCACGCACACACACACGGACGGATGGACGGACGGACGCACGCGCGCGCGCACACCCCTCTGATTACTTCGCCTTCCAAATGGAGTGGGACACAATTAAAAGCCCTCAGATTGAAAGCTCAGTGCAGTGGGCGACTAAGAGTTGTCTTACACGAGCGGCATAGGATACGCTCTTTTTGGTGTCATTGTCACCGTTCTCGCAGAAACGACGCAGCAACGCTTGCTCCTCAAGTTTTACTTTTGGAACACTGTGCGCAAGACCGTGCGCAGTGCTCGCCACTTAGAATCCGAGCACTAGGCCTCGGGAAAGCTTGTACCCGTTGTATCACCAGTGGGCACCCGAAGGCAACCCTGGGCATCAAATATCACACCTGCCGCATGCGGGGCGGGTGCCCAAACTTCTAGACCGCCGCTACGGTATCTTACCATCTGTTTTGTATATTATATTCACTGGTCGTTTGCTCCCAGATGTGGTGCTGTCCACTAAGTATCTTCTTATTACCACTACGCTTGCTCCTTCTGTGATGAAACGAGGAGAGGCAAAGGCAAGCATCGGAGACTCAGGCTATTGCTCCCTGGAGAAATACACGTGAAAGCCGCAGAAAAGCTACCACGTTCGTTTGGTGTAAGAGACCGTAGTGGCCGCGCAATCGGCAACACTGTGCTGCTGGCTGTCTGCGCTAGCGGAATCATTTGATCGAAAACCGTTGAGGCAAGAGCTCCTGGGTCGACGTTATCTTTCGTGAAATCGTTTTGAAATACTCGTCTGCCCGTGCTGAAAATTAATTCATATCCAACGCTGTGCAAACGATTCCAAAGCGTGTTTATGCCAGCTGTTGCAAAAATAATGTTTTTCGTACCTCATCGGTACTGACCTTTCTTTATCGCCATCGTGACGAGTAGCAACACTTATGCCGACTTTCAGGAAACCTGGCTCTTGGTCAGTCCACTAATGCTCCCCACTTTTCAGCTAAGATAATCTAGGTGCATTTGAAAGCATTGGAAGGTCCCACTATTCGCTGTATTGCCCACGAAGCGCAATTTTAAAACTTCCGAACTGTATATTGTGTGCTTTAACGCTCCGAAGCGACGCATTGGCTGCGAGGGGCTCTGTAGCAGAAGGCTCCAGAATAATTTAGACCGTTTTTCTTTAATATTAATTTTCAAACCAGTGCATACACAGTTGTTTGGACCCATGTCCATTAGAGTTAGTAATGGGTCCGAATGCTAAACAAGCACAATAATACTGGCAGACGTTATCATGCCAGGGCACAATCACAGCACATTTCACTAATACACGCAAAAAGTTTTTAGAGCTGAACTACAAAACTATGGGGTATGGCCGATTTGATCACAACACAGTCAGCTGTAAACAAAATTTCTATATCAAATCACAGAAATTTCTGCATTACTACATTTGTATGAAAATTTTCAAAACTTGCTTTAAAGATGCGGAATTTTTTTTTCTTTTACTTCAATTCGGAGTTCATTTCCCACATGGGCTCCGTTATATTCGAGTAGTCTCTGGTCTTACGTATTATGACAAAGTGCTAAGTCAATTAGATTGTTAATTGCAGCTCTTGTTTGTTTGATTAGTAATCTAAATAAATATTTCTTCTTTAACTTTATTTACAGTTTAAAAGATTTTAACTTGCGCTTGCACCGCACAATAAACGTTCGTTTTTGGATTTTGCCTCCATCGCAGTCGTTATTGAAGTCCGCTACCATGGCGTCATTATCTGCAGATATGAAACATGTAGCAGGAACTGAAGAAGCAAGGCCTTTTGTTTCTTTATTTGTAAACATGTTAATTCTTTGTGCTAATTATTTTAAAGGCACAAAGTAAGTCAGTTCCTCATCTAGTTTTCACTCGTTAATTCTTCGGCACACCAGACATTAAAACCTGGCACTGAATTCTCTAGTTATCGTCTAAATTTTTTAAGCTCATCGAAGGCTATGATGAAACAAGAACGCAGGAGCACTGCGCAATCTGTTAGTGCTTTTATGTTCAACACAGCCGCGGAAACAAGACTTTGCAGCAGTCGAAATTCATTCATGCATTCATTTAGGGCCCAAAAAATTACTCAATGAAGTGAAATGCATGAAGTAACACACAAGATATAACTCAGGAATGCGGCAGTAATATAGGAGGGCAGGAAAAGAGTTTATCGCAAAAGACAGAAGAATACAGATGTCTGGGAATTAACCTGTTTTTCAATAGCAGATTTAAGCAAGAGCACGGCGGTAACTGTGGCAATTCAAGTGAACAGGTGGTTTAATTGGTTACTTTCCGGGGTAGTAAGAGACTAAAAAATTAAGTTGCTTTGATAAAATCGGCCACCCATTTCATGTTTCATTTCATGTGCGATGGTTCAGCTAAAATTCCCTGTTTAAGACGATTATTATGATGATATATCTTGTAAAAGAGTGGGACGCGAGACATTTTGTTTTGGAAAGAAAGAAGGGGATCCTTTTGAGTAGCTTTGGTTAGTGGTATGTTGGAAGAAAAGGGTGCTTCTGAAGCACGAATCTCGTGCTGAAATTTTGTATCGTTCCAAATTTATAATGAGATATTCACTACTGAGACCTCACACCGAGCATGCATATCGCAATTTTGCCATAGGAAGAATTTATAGAGTGAATGTTTCAAGGAGGAAAGTGCTACAGAGAAATTACTGCTATATATCTAAGCATGCGATTTGCATTGCGGACAGTGTAGTTTATAGGCACTTTCCAGAGCAGATTATCCATCGTTTATGCAAATGTCTAGACAACTGGGGGATATTACGAGTTCTACCGAGACACCCTCTATGTGGTAGCCGAAAGCACCTGTGGAAACAGAAGGCGTGTTCAGAAAACTATCTGTTTTTTTTTTTAGGTTAATGCCTATTTTCCAGACGTTACAGCAGTTGAATATGTTGTGGATATTTGTCTGAAGTTGGGTGGGGTCAAGATTTGAAACAATTATTCCGTAAATTACGCAGTAATCAGCCAAGCACTAAAAAGGACAAATGGGGTCGTTAAGTTATTATAGTAGATAAGGAGAAGTAAGCATACTTGAGGATGAGTTAAGGAAAGCATCCGCATAACGAATATGAGGTTTTTAAGAATGCGAGACACAAAAGACGTGCAAACGTGCACGTGTAGAATCAGCTTCCTGTGCACTGTTTACTACTATGGAGATTTCCTTTTGATCTTAGAATTCTCAAAGGAGTCTGAATCTAAAAAAGATTTTTCTTTGGGATGCTTACAGCCATAAAGATCCGAGCTTCATGGAAAAAAACTGGCCTGGAAAGAACGGGAGCAGGATCTTGCGCAGTGTCAAAATAAGAGAGGAAGTGCGATTGTTGGATAAAGGAAGTCGTTCCTTTGATATTGCCTTCGAACAAAAGGTGTTTTCGTGTCAGGAAATGTTGCATTTCCTTGGAGCGTCAGGCACAACATATATAACCGGGAAAACGCAAAGCGGGAAAATATCTCTCGACTTCAAGGCCGCCAGTACGAATTCGTGTAGACCAAGAGTTTCTCGTTCTAGAAACGCGTAAAAGAGCGAGATGCCAAATTTGGACGGGAAAAAGCAGAAAGAAAAAGAAAGCAGTGGAGGCCAGCGCTACATACTTTTCTCTATTACAACAAAAATAAGATGTTTCTTCCTCTTGATGCTCGGCGTAGGCGGAAGGGAACAAAGGCGGCGTCCTGTTTTCTAAAAGCGTGCATTACAAGCTAGCGTGTGAATTCTTGTCCTTGAGCCTTTGACTGCATGCAAGTGTTTATATTCGCTTTGAGCTGCCGATCGGAAAATCAGAGCATGAATGGTAGCAAACGCATTCACAAAAAAGAGGTAGCGCTGCTTTAAGAACTGTTTTCGGCAGCTCGTTTTTATGTAGATCAGGATCCATTATCTATATTAACAAGCGTTTTAGAGATCCGAGTTCTAGAAATACTTAGGAGTACATTGCAATCTGCCGCCCCCGCGGTATGCGGTCAACCGAAAATTGCTTATAATGTCAGACAGAATTTTTTATTACGTCAGCAGTACCTCTTGCTTGTTTTTCTGCTTTTAAGTAAATTCATAACGGCGAACCGTGGCCACATTACTATCGAGAACCTGTCACAAAATTACAGCATTGCTCTTAAGTCTGCTTAAGAGTGCCAATTCAAAAGGCTTCCCCTGTCCTCAAGCTCCCTTCATTTTTCATTTTATGTTATTTCCTGTAATTTTTAATTTTTCTTTGTTCTTGTTTTATTTTTATTTTTATATTTCTGGTTTATTTCCTTGCATATACCTTGCTTAATAACAGCTGTTTGATCAAATTTTACAATTTTGTTTCATTTACCATACAACTTATGATTGACAGTTCGTGCGGACAGCTTCTGTCTACAACTTCCGTCTACAGCTTCCGCCTTCCACTTGCGTCCACGCCACTCATGAGCCAAGACAAGCTTTCACCTTAACAGAGTCACTGTTATTCTTACCCCGCTCATAAACCTGATGACAGGTTCATCAAGCAAGTAAGAACATACTATAGCACGCCTTTCAGCGGGAGACGCTTTAATGCTCAAAGCAACATTGCTGTTCGACGAAACTTTTTGAAAACAAGCAGCCTATGCCGTCGTTTAGCCCTGCGGCAATTATGAAATAGGAGGTTCTGCGGGCCTCGAAATTTCCGCGATTCTGTAGCGACTTTGTCGTAATGAGCATAAACGAAGGCGCGATTTTCCAAAATAGCTGTACGGCTGCCCGCTGAGCTTTAAGGGGAAAAGGGTGCGACAAATTGTGACTCTGCGTTAACATCACCAGGAGATAGAGAGTCGACAGAAACAATTAACAAGGTGTTGTAGCGAGAAGGGTCGCTTGTATGTGCTGAACTTGTTCAAACAATGTTAAAGAATAGCGTTTTATTTCCTTTGTCTTATTACTTGCTCCGAAATCTAAGAGTGGCTTGTTTAAACTTACAAGTTAGGGGCATAAAGGCCTGCTCTATTTGATATTTATTTTTTTATGCCTTGGTGCTTTTTGGGATGCAAAGGTGGCTAGTTTCAGCGTGAAGCAAATACGTGAGAGAGTTTTTTTTTTATTGAATACATCCTAATCATTAAGTATTAGTAGGAATCGTTTAATTATGCAAACTCAAATCGTTAAGTGTAGTAGTGAACTGTTATGAATGTTTACATTGTTAATAATCATCGGACTTCCGTACATAGCTTTATTTTTACTTACAATGAATTTGACTTGCGCTTTTTTTAAGGTGCTCCGCAGGCATATTTGTCACGCTTGTGTTCCCTCATGCTCAGAAGCCATTTCCCAAGAACAACACTAGTTCGTGTGCTTCGTGTTAGTAGTGCACTTTCACAATTTTTCTTTCAAGAGGCCATCTCACACTCTAAAGATGGTCTAGTATGTGTGCATTAGACCACTGCACGGTCCATAATCATTGGCCCGGGCCTAACCCGGGCCTGGTACCTTCTACCGTCACCCGCCCGAGCCCGGCCTGGTTCCTCTAATACAAGTCTAATGCATATTTTATTTCATTAATTCATTCCCACATATCGTCGTGGGTGTCCAGGCGAACAAACTGTTGAGAAACAGCTTGAGAGTGCTTGGGGACGTACAGCACTCCTGTACGGAAAGCTAAACATGACTAAAGTACTTATTATGAGGGAAAATGCACAACAGGTGAATGTTACGCGCTGTTGCTGAAGTCGTCTTATAAAGTCGAGAAAAAGCATATACGTGTTTTTGCATGTTTTTATACTCCGCTCTTGAACTTTTTCGATGCTTAAAGTTTAAAATAGGGCTATATTAAAGGCTAGAGGGTATTCACTTTTTCGCACTCACTGACAGCCACAGGAAGCGCAAGCATCACCGACCTCGCCGAAAGCCGCGCTCAATTTCCTTTAGGAACCATCGGATTTCTGTAGCTGCACTCCTATGATTATTCACGTGGCCCGACTCGCGTCAGCGGCAGCATAATTTGTTGGGTCCCAGGAAGCGACGTCGTGCCCCAAGAAACTCGCGGCTGTATCGCAGTCATCGCTCATGCTGCAAGGCTTAGCAGGAAGCGGCCGACGCAAAAGCCCACGCGTGCAGGTGCCTGACACTTCATTCTTCCATGCATTGTTGGGGAGAACCAGAAAAAAGAGTAGAAGCCAGGGGAAAGAGGTAATATAAAATTAATACAGTATAATATATTGTACCTTAAATTTCTACTGATGAAGGGAGCGGGTGCGGGATAAAAATCTGAAAGTTCAGCTCCGCTAGTTCCAACTTCGCCAGAGTGACAGTGCAAAAAAAAAAAAACCTCCTGAGATGGGTTCAGAAAAAAGCAACAAATGGCGATGCTGCGAACATAACGTGCTTATCATACACAAAATGTCTTCATCAAAAAATAAAAAAGCATATTGGCTACAGAACTAGATGAATACCAGTAATGTTGGAAGGTGTATACGTAACGACGCAAAGAAAGGGCAACATGACTACGCCCTGAACATTAACAGGAGTTGCAAAATCTTTCAAATAATGGTTAGGCTTATTTATCATTCTATGTGATTTTAGCACCAAATTTTGATTGACAAATACCACACGTCTTACATAAATTATAATGAACTTTGGTATCAAACTTCCATCTACTATACAACCCTTTATTCACTCTATAATGTGTGTTCCCCTCTAAATTATTGCTGCTACTATTACTACTTTCATTGCCCGTTGTCAACCGCAGATATCAATACTACCAAAATCGTAAGAAAAATATGGCTATATTTTGGTTAACTACCATCCCTACAGAACTTGTGTCGTCCTTACAACAGGAAGCACCCTACTGCAATTTCAAGCCTGCCAGCGAATGCGGCGCTTACTGATGCCTCATTTTCGGGTTAATGGTGGCAGGAAAATCATTTTCTGCGGGAAGCAGATATTTAAAAATACGTCATTTATGAATAAAAAGGAGAACATTTCGTTTCTTGGCACGCATACATTGCACTTCCGCAGAACGCCGCCTGTATTTCTTATTATACATTTCTAGAATGAATTAGGTTATCACTGTATTACTGCGTAAAATGTGCAGTATCCCAGCCATTTGCATGCAAGCAACCATCGCACTGTTTACTTTTTTTTCTAAAATTAATCATCGGAAGGAAACGATTGTCGCTAAACATGAATGTCAATATTGCGGATAACGTCTGTAGCACCTTCTTGAAATATTGATGACAAATCCAGGTTGTTGATAAAACACTGGGCATGATAGTTTATTTTTCAAAGGAAGCTGCTTGAAGTGTTATATCGAAATCTTGCATTTCGAGCAGAAGCATAGATTGAATATTTTTTTACATGAAATCTTTCATAATGCCCGCGGCAGCATATAACAGTGTAAGCGGATTCAGAAGAGAGCAAAATATGCTCCACTAATTTACGACCAGAGAACTCATTTTATTGCCTAATATGATATGAAGTACTACAACCGCTTTCTTTCTCTATTAATCGCTTCAATCTTCACTGTAGAACACCGCCACCAAGAACATTTATCGTCCTGTGCTTTAGCCTATAGTGCTTAGAGAAAGTTACAAACTTTCAATCTCCAGTCGAATACGGCTAACAAAAACAATTCAATAACTGTTCAGTTCACACTCAGCTTTTCAAAGAAGGGAAATTTACTTTTCCAGAGTTTTGAATCGCCAGAGGCGTTAGTAAAAAAAAACATAAGTTGCAGTATAAAAAGCAAGAACTGATAAGACTTAAAATATGCCTTCCTGACACCACATTATTTGAAATGCCGATTAAGGTTACACGTTCATGCCTTTAAACAAAAAAAGCGACGGTAAAAGAGCGCCATCTGTGCCTGAGGTGACGTGAAAAGTCTCAAGACCAGAGAGGTGTTTATAATTTAGACACACTCAGAAAAAAATATACGTTCTCTGTACTCAATGCAACAAATACAACGAATGCAATCAGAAAACGTTGTTTTCAGTCTGTTTCTCCAGGGTAGGAAGCAGCATGCGGTGTCTAAAGAAGCAGGGCTTCGCGTAGCTGCCGCCTATAACCACTGGGAGAAACATCCAGTGACTACGGCCGCTCCCCCTTTTGATGCCTTAATGTGTACAACTTGTTGAATGAAAGAAAATTCCGTGTTCATCGCTATGGGTTTGGGTGGTGCGGATGAAAATTCTCAAAGTTAGGCTACACGAAGCACAAAAATTTAGAAAATAGAAGGCGAGAAAGCTACCACCGCAGCCGAGTTCGTAGAGTACTTAACGTGACAGGCAAAGGTCGTGAGTACAGATCTTACCAACGGCAAGGGGTTATTCTTTAGTCTACTTTCCGTGAAATTATCTGTCTACAATCAATAAGCAGCTTATTTTATTCGAATTGACACCCCCGTTATAAAATATTAAAATAACATAACATAACGTACTCTTTCCTTGTCTTCAGTCACTGTTTGCTCCTTTCAGCTCCATTCATACAGATCTAATTTTGTGAAACCTCTCATAATCACCCTCATCATCATCAACATGACTACGTCCACTGCAGGGCAAAGGCCTCTCTCATGTCTCTCCAATTAACCCTGTCCTGTGCCACCTACGGCCAGCCTATTACCCTAAACTTCTTAATCCCATTCGCACACCTAACTTTCTGCCGCCTCCTGCTACGCTTGCCTTCTCTTGGAATCCAGTCAGTTACCGTTAACGACCAAATTTATGGTCTTTTAGGTTTACCTAACACAGCCACACCTATCCACAAAAACACAATTATCATCGATAACAGGACGTTTCCTTCCGGGGAAGTAAAGCTCCAACGGAATTGATCATGTTTTCGCAACACTTCTACCGCTGATTTTATGCCAATGCACGCGTTTTATTTTTTCTTAGGGAAAGCAGACGACGCACGTTTTCGATACCTATGCGATAAAAGCGCGCATTTTCTGCAACCAATTGAATGCGAATGCAATGTCGCAATTTGTGTATCGTGCAACTAAGCGTCTTTGCTGGGGTCTGCGGTTTCGAGAATTTTGCTAGCGGGAACGCTTATCTTTAAGCAATAAAAAAATTAACGAGGAATATTGCCACGAAAAAAAAAACACTTCAACCCCGTCGCATGTATACGCAGGACGCACTAGCGTGAAAGCAACAGCCTCAGGTTCCGCTATAGGCTTGGGCTCCGTATCGATTTCTTCCCGCTTGCTGCGGATCTCGAACCGATCTTGGCGATGTGCTTGCTGTGCTTCGGAGAAAACAATTTATTCTGCGGTAGGGGTCGCAACTGCATAACGCCGCGATGCAAGGGCAGCGCTACAAACTGCGCTTGTAGAATGCATTGAATGCAGCGCAGCTGCACCAGGTTTCGCGTTATTTTTTGATGTCGATGCAGACGCGATTTTGCAAGGTGGGCAGCCGAATGCGTGGTCTCAACATCCCAGTGAAGCGGAGCATTTAGAATATTAGTTGTCGAGTTAAGTTTTCGTTCGGTGTCTTCTCTCCCGCTTTCTGGAGACCATTCAGGGTGTATAGTGGACTTAGGAAATAAATCGCTCCTGGCCGCGGGATAAGGCAATAGGCTTGATCTCTCTGCGAGCTACACGCCGTTGTGACGCTAAGGTCACCTCTGTAGTGTGGCCAAGCATTCTGGCAGTCAGCGCGGCGTCCACGCAGAGGCTGGCCAGTCGAAGAATGCTGACCGTGGAAAAAAAGAAAATGGCTTTATGTACAGCATTCACAACGAAGCAATAAAAGAGTTCGGCACGAGGTTTGACGTTAATGCTTCCCGAGACTCGGCTCAATGGATGACGGCCGACAAAGACACTCGCTGCGTCTCTCTACTTTACTCTACTCCGGTCTCCGTTATTGCCGCGGGTGGTATCCCAGCATGCCCCGGGCGCCCGCCGAGGGTTCTGACTCAAATGGGATGGCGGATTGCATCGGCGTGTTTTTGTCGCTCGTAAACTGGCGAAATATTTGCGCTCCGCTGTTAAGTACGGCGGCTGTTTTCAAAGGAGCCCTCTGTGCAGTATCGCCTGGCATAAATACACGTCTTGATACTCTCAGCGGTCGTTGAACTTTGCCTCTCTTCAACAGAAGAGATTATCTTCTTAAATGTGGGTACCAGCACTGTTACATAGTTCAATTTGTTTCCTCCAGGACTACCTCAAAGGGGCTTGAAGAAATTAGAGTGACTCTTCCGCAGTAACGATGATGCTAAACCTTTTAAGGGCTCAGAAGCGCCTTTACCGTAAGAATACTTTGAAACTACCAGAAAAAGAGTACTAACCTGACGGAGCTAGTTCCATTTGGTTTGTTGCTTTTCTGGAGACATTACTTCATCTGCGCCGTACAAGCATTTTTATAAACTTTGGGGCTATGACTTGAAGGAACAAACAGCGGCAGACTGTCATGTCCATATAATGCAGTGGATCCAGATTTTTGGCACTGTTAACTTATTACTTCAAGCATGTTGCAGTGTGTGCAAAATGGCGCCCCTTCAAAAAGTGTTAAGCTAAAGGTGTGTGTCCTGAAGTCACAAGCTTTCCGTGAATCACGTACAGGAATTCGCATGCCGTTTCACTTAAAAGACTGCTTCAGTCGAGACAGGCTGACGATGTCCATGATAGGCCGCAGCCCTTGCAGCTATCCCAGGTAAACGGCGACCCTTGCGCCACAGGTTCCATTTCGGTGCATAGCAATTAGGAGAAGCAATAACTCACGTCCGGTGGCCTGAGCCTGGAGCTGGGTGATTAAAACAAAAAGTTTTTCAGAGACGGGCGGTGCGAGTTCGAAGTCATTCTCCTCGTGCTTCTAGACACTGGCTTTGATAGGCATTTAGGGTCGATAGGGAATCGATGCTAGGCCCGACGTGCAGACCTCCACTTCTATCTCTGTCGTAAATTTTCTGAGGTTTCCCTTTCTCTTGCAACCTAGAAAGGCATTTTACCTCCAGAGAAAAACTAAACACCGCCCAACGGTGATGTAGAAAACATGCTCCTCCGACAAAGTGCAGTGCGAATGTAATTGTAAAGATGAAGAGCAAGGACCTTCTACACTGCGGAGAGGCGCATCTATCCGTTGGCCCTCACGATGCAAGCACAAGAAGGAAAAGGAAGATGGCAATGGGATCCAATTGGATCAGCTCTCCTAAAGCCCAGAACATTTTGTGCTGGATCTGTTCTGTCGAACAAGGCGCGACCTGGTGCCGAATGGGGAAGTTAAGGAGAGTAGGCTTCTTTTCGTGAGGACAGGCAACAGGAGAGAAGAGCTGAGTGGTTCAAACAGAGGTCTACCGAAAAAAAGTCTTGCTGACATCGCTTCTGTTTCTTTTGTTTTGTTTTTCTTTTGCCTTGCAATGAAGTGTAGGTATTTGCGGTTATTTAGATTTCAGTTCATTCGGGACAACGTGGCCTTCATGGGTCCAAATGTAGGCTTGGTTTAGCACTATACTGAGCTCTATGATCATAAACTCTGCACTGAGCAACTGCGCACAAGTAGACTCCACACAGATAAACTACCGCAACCGCTGACGTGCATTTCGATGGCTTTCTGTGAGTTATCGCCACAAGCGTTACATGGACTTAAGTTTTAACACCAAGACCACTTTAGCACATAATAACACAGAAGATCGAAATATCCGCGGCCTCCAACCAACCACGCAGCATTTGCGTACTTCTTCTTTTGTAATACAATACGGCTAACCTGTGAAGACGTTCAAACTGTGGTAGCATAGCTACCGCCAAGTGGTTCTTTCTTGCTGATGAATTCCTACTATATACAAACATAAAAATACCAGCAAGCGCACCACTGAAGCGCCTTATAACAAGTGTCAAGCGAAATCGCCAAAGCCGATTGACTCCAGGATCTTCACTACTGCCCTCTCCCGTCTGTTGTTTTTCACTACTGCTGGTTAACCTAGCAGCACCTGAACTGAAAAGCCACGCGTTTACTTCGTGCGCGCTTCTTTTCCTTCTAATATCACAAGTTTTTCCTCCTTTTTAGAGGCTTCTTCTTTTTTTCATCAACATGCTACCAAACTCCGAAGGTACCGCGTTCTCACAGCACGGTCACTATCGCACTATTGCATCTTTTTCTGGCAGATGTGTGGCCTTCCAGAGCTCATTCTTTACTTTTCTGCTCCTTATTTCCTTATTTTATTCCTGTTGTTTGTCTGTCGGCGAAGAGTAACTGGAGTCCCAATTCGGTCTCGCCTCTTGGAAGGCACTAACAAGTGTTCAAGGAGACAGGTCGTCCCTAGAGCCGCTTAGTCTGTTTTCAGTGGCAGGCTTATTTCTTTAGCAGCGAATAACCTGTCGAATGGCGTGCTTACTTACTGGTGGCTCGCGCTTTAAGAGCGAGCGTCGGTCACAGCAGTTTATTCGATTTGGCTCTGTCAGAGAAGTAGACCATAGTTATTTCTTTTGGCTCTATTTCAACTATTGTTTTTGCTTAGGTCCGAAAGAGCTTCCAAGTTTGTCTGTGAGCTTTGCTTCTCACTTAGGCGGCCACTCTGTTTCCCATACATCAGCAGAGTAATCGAAAGGGGAGAGAACAGCGAGAAAGGAAAAAGCACATGTGCGGCGAAAACAGAGTGTTTAGGTTATTAAGGCAACAATTTCTTCGGATTGCTGCAGAAAGCGCATGTACAGTCATAGTTTCTCTATGGTGCATTCTGTACATTCGGATGACCTGCATATACATTTTTTAAAACACAATGTCTCTTCGTAGGAACCTTAATCTGCCTCTTGCGCTCTTTGTAAATGCCAAGTTATCTTTGGGGTTCTACGTGTTCTAAAGAAAGACAGCTTTATCCGAAAACAAAAAAATATGGTAATGCTTCTTTCATTGAAGGGAAGAACTAGCGGCGTGATTTCCATTCCACCTCGCGTGAAACACACTACATTTTCTTGTTATTTTTCACCCTGAGGTGTCATAGGAGAGACAAAGTAAGCTTGATGCCTTTCAGCTACGCCAGCTTAGTTTTAAGTGAAGCTCGTGAATTCCTACTTGGTAATTTTTGAAGACGTATTACCTGCCTTGAAAGAAAGACAGTGTTACGCAAAACGGATAGTTTTGGCAAAACTTGTTGTTGGGCTAGTTGGTTCTTCTGAGGACAGTTTTGATTTCTGGAGTACCCGCCGCAGTGGCTCGGTGGTTAGCGCGCTCGGCTACTGATGCGGAGTACGCGGGTTCAAATCCGATAGTGGCGGCCTCGTTTCGATGGAGGAGAAACGCTAAGGCGCCCGTGTGCTGTGCGATGTCAGTGCACGTTAAACATCCCCAGGTGGTCTATATTATTCCGTAGCCCTCGACTATGGCACCTCTTTCTTCCTTTCTTCTTTCACTCGTTCCTTTATCCCTTCCCTTAAGGACGGCGCGGTTCAGGTGCCCGCCATTATGTGAGACAGATACTGCGCCATGTCCTATCCGCAGAGACCAATTTTCTTTTTCATTTTGATTTCTGGAGTATAGAGCTTTGCCCAGTTCACCACACATAGTCAAAGAAGGAAAACACGAGAGGCAGGACGTAAGGAACAGTTAAAGAACGTTATGCCTGCAATACTACCCGCCTAAAGGCGACATCCCCAAATAGTTGAGAAGTCGCACAACATATACACTTGCATTTTTTCCCTCTCATTTCGGACGAATGAATTCTGAATTCTTCAAGGCATCGAATTCTGATAGGCTGACGCAAGGAATACGCTGTCACTAGAGGCTGAGCATGAGGAACGAAAAAAAAAATAGTAGTGAAACAAGCGCTTAGGATGGAGACACTCAACGCGATCCTTGCCGAAACCTCGCTGAATGACGGCGTACGACGGCAGTCCCACGCACGAAAACGAGGGCATAGGAGCTAACCGGGCGCATGCTTAAAAGAGCACACTCGTTTGCACGGTGCCACGCGTCGCGTACAGACTACATATTCTCGGAAAACATTTGTAGCGATAGCCACATTACGGTAGCGTTTCGAGCCTTCAGCGTGGCGCCACCGCCACCCCGTGGCTGCGCCGCCACGCTGTCACGTGGTGCGAAGCGGCTGCCGGCGGCGCGGCTGATCACGTGGCTGGTCACGTGACTAAGTTCCACTCGGCCAGCTGTAGCTGTCGCGTTACTCCAGGTTTAACCAGAGCTAAACCGCCGCCAATTTTTCTCAAAGCTTCGTACTATGCGCTTACGTGAGTTTGAACGACGCACGTCATCTGCGCCATTTAGAGAAGCTTTTCGCGCTTGAATAGAACACTCTTCTAACATGGCCTCGATGACCACACGCGCCTAAATTTGCTTAATCAAAACTAAAATGTTCCTCAAAAACATGTTTCTGGCATTTGCGTCTTTGCGCGTCCTAAAAGGCGCACGTGAGTGCGTAATATTGATGAGTGCCATTCAGTGCACTTTGACACCTATAGCCCAACATGGATATGTGACGTAAGGAAGCCGCTGCTGTCGCCTGCTGAAATGGCTGGAGGTGAAACCAAGGGTGTGACATTCCCGTAGAGCCAATGGGGACGATTTTGAAATGCGACGGTGGCGGTGCCTGGGAGTTGGCGGTAAAAACATAAATAGCTCAAAACTTTGCTCGCTATGCTTGCGCCGGTCGCTGTCGTCTGCTGCCACTGCGCTGCAGCGTTGCCCGCGGCGGCACTGGCGGCGCAGACGCGTTGTGTCATTGACTCCAGCCGCGTTTGCTGCCAGATACCAGGATCGCTGCAATCGTTCCGACCGTGGCGACACTTATGGCGCGGACGCGCAACTTGCAACATGCCACAGCACTGGTGAAACGTATGGTTGCCGACCATTGGAATACATGCTAGAAAAGGTTTTTGAAGTAGTTTGACCATTCCACAGTTTGTATATAATGGCATACCTTTGTGCAGAACAATCAAGTTTATTCTAAAACAGATTGTGAAAGTTTGAAGCGCCATTTTAAAGGCGATGCATTTTTAAAACTCCCCCGCGCTTCGTACTCGTGAGGAGTACGCGGCGGGAACTCGGCCCATAGAAACACATTTAGGCAAAACTTTCTCTTGCCACTGAAACTTGAAATATTTTTCTATTTTTAAACAGTACCCATGCAGGCGGCTTTTATCATTTGGCGAGTGTGTTGAAGAAGACTGTGAGAAATTATGCTACGCCATTTCTCAACTATCTCTTTAAAGCGGCACGACAAATGTGTGTTGTGAATCCACGCATACCCCCAAAACGTTCTCTAGTCGTTGGGTGTTCCCTCCAATCGCGCAAGCATTTCGCTTATGCTGACATTTCTGCTTCGCACGCAACGTTCCCTCGCAAATACTGCCGTTGAAATGATGGCAAGGTTTACATTGAAGACAATTCTCAAGCAGCACGATAAACGAACCGCGCACTGTAGCAGATGATTAACACCGAGATTACACTCATAGGTTGCGCTGGCGAACGCCGGAGTCTGAGGCGGCTGGTGGTATCGTATGCAGCTGCGTCTCCTACAGTGCGTGGTTCTCTTTGGTGTACTTGTCACGGAGTTTAGAAAACTGCTTTTTGCAGGTAGTGCTGTCTACGCCGTCTAGTTTTATTATGTCAATGATAAAATTTAGTGCACTCGGCAGTAAGTCGCACTACAATATAAGCTTGCGCGTTTTGAGGGTATGCCCGTCTTCACAAGAAATACTTATCATTGCGTTTTAATCAGATAATTTCGAAACGACGTAGCATGCTTTTTCACACTCTTCAAAGCACCTACCAGCTATTAAACAACAGTCGCCCCTATGGGTACTCTGCGAAGCGAGAAAAATATTTCGTGAATGTTTTTCGTGCATGTGTTGTACTGCACCCCGATCCCGTTCAGTTCCCCCAGCCGGGAATCGCCCCCACGCGCACGTAACACAATGTTTTAAAAATACATCGCCTTCAAAATTGCGCATCTTATTTGCGCAATCTATTCTAGGATCAGCTTAGATATTCTTCACGGAAGGATGACATCGTAGTTGCAATGCAAAATCACAAAACTGATTTGAAATCCTTTGCTGACATGTATTCTTATTGACGCTAACACTAGTTTTGTAGCGATAGCTACATTACGGTAGCATTTCGAGCCTTCATTGTGGCGGCGCGCCACCCTGTGGCTGTCACGTGTGGCCACGCTGTCACGTGGTTGGTCACGTGGTGCGGAGCAGCTGCCGGCGGCGCGGCGCCGTGGCTGATCACGTGGTTGATCATGTGACCAAGTTCCACTCAGCCAGCTGTAGCTATCGCGACACTCCAGGTTTAACCAGAGCTAAACCACCACCAATTTTTTTGTAACGCTTGTAGGCTCCGGCGTTCGCGAGCGCCCCCTATGTTTGTAGACATGCTGTTGGGCTATGCGGGAAAAAAAATCAGGAACAGCGTCGAGACTTTTCGGCTAGCCTAAATGCCACCGTGTCAGAGGAACTACTGGACGACTACACAGGCGCTGGCATCTCACATTGCAGCATACTCACGGCCAGTCTTCAACGACTAGGCACATGCTTGTCTAAAGGTTTCCTATGCCCACAGGGCTTCAGAGTAGTGTGAGCACAGGCAGAGGGGAACATTTCAGACAGGCGCGCAATATTGAAATATCGAGCCATTCTCTAGCGCTTCTCATTGCCGCATTTTGAAGGAAGTTGACCCAATCAAGAACAATCTCTAGGACTGTCGAAGAACGGGACAGCTACCGTAAAAGGGGAATTCTTCAATAATGCCTTCTATGAGAACTTTTTTGACTCTCAGGAAAAAATAAAGAAGATGGCCTTTGAATCTTTATTTTCTGCACAGGGAAAGCTGCCCGCTACTGCGGAAGAGTAATTTCGATGTAGAAACATTATTCAGCTAGAAAGAGTCCAGAGAGCATTGTGTACAATGTTCAGGACGCTTGATTTAATCAATTTCCTAGCCGTTTGGCTGAATTTACTTTGTATAGACTAGAACATTTCTGAAGGACAGAGTTTAAAAATGTCGATATTATGCCAAAAAAATAATTTTTGGACACATTGGTAACAGCTGTAGAGACAGGGGCTGGATCGCTGCGTTCGATAAAATGAGTGTTCTGCACAAGGCAAGGTAAATCAAAACGCAATGTCTGGTAACAGCAAGTTGCATTTAAAATTCTCAGCTGAGTGTCGTGCCATGCCTTTCATCCAGCCTATCAAAAAACAGGCTTTGTTCTTAGGTACTCCTGACAAACTCTGCAGCCATTGAGCAAGATAATCTTTCAATGGTTGTTGGGGGATGTTTTTTTATAGTGTGCGTTCATGACTGTTTTTGCACTTTCGCGTGCGTTGAGCTCACTTTGCGGCGATAAAAAACGCAATCTTTAGTCAGCACTTGTGTTTGTCCTCTTATCGCCTCTTCGTCTATGTGCCCGTGTGTGCGCTTCTGTCAACCGACACCCCTCACCGCGTAAATTGGATTACGCGTAGAACCAGGATTACGCTCGTAATCCGGTTTCGTAGCTTCTCGTCTTTTATTTTTGGTTCTGATTCTTTCTGTTCGCCACGTAGCCGTGTTCGAAAGACGAATCATTAGAACAAGCCGATTAGCGAGGCTATAACGGCGGGGCTCTGACACTCCGTCCAAGCTCCCAGCAAAACCGTGCCGCTGCCGCACATGAAAGGAGGTGTGTCACTAAGCCGACAGGACTGTCGAGAGACGCGTGTAGTAAAGAGGCTCCGTCTGCTTCAAGGAACACGTGAGACAATCTGGCGTTCAAAGAAAAACGCAAAAATTGCGCTTCTTCTTTTGGAGGCATCGTCTGATGCGGTTAGCCTCGATGTTCGTAAAAACGAATATAATACGATTCACCGAAAACCGTTAGTTTTTAATGTGTGGTTCGTTGTTCACGCGGGGAGAGCGCTACGCATTGAAAGCCGGCATGGATCAATTCTGGACCAGCGCCCATGTTACGTCTTGTGTGTTTCTTTCTCTTCTATGGTGTGTGTTTGGCGCTAAATGAGATGAATATAATGGCTGAAAACCAACTAGTCCATCAGCTGACACTTCTGAAATAGTTGTGTGACGTTTTAAATAGATTTGGAAGACGCATTATACCTTTCTTGTGTGCGTACGTAACATATGTTACGTACCTCGTACGTAAGTTATGTTAATTTGGGAGCAGAAAATTACGGAAGTCACTGAAGACTACTTACGTGCTTCTAATGCGAAAGCAGTTTTGTTTTTGACTTCATTTAATTTTCTTTTTTTTCTCTTTTCATTTTTGTCCTTCCTTTCTAACGACACCTACTCATTAGCAGCATTCTAAACTAACTTTTTCTGGGCATCAGGTTGCGCTGCCTGCGAGCAACATAATGCTTTCGCATTAAAAACGACGCATCGATTCTCAACTACGCGCTAGACATCTACTCGTTGTTGTTACACTTACGGTATTTGCAACGACGTTGCGTGCACGGAAATTTCTTCGACAAGGCCGCACGCACTGAAAAATCTAGAATAGAATGTCTGGCGGCACTGCTTAAGGCTCAAAAATTGTCCTTCTTTTTGTGCTCAACGATATCTTTTACGGTAGTCAAAAATTAGCAGCTGATATTACCAACAGGCCAGCTTCTTGGAAAGAAGCCTTTATGTTCTTCATGCCAAAAGAAAATTGGACGGAAACAGCATTCGTGTTTACCACGTCTTCTCTTTTTTTCGTCCAGTAGCCTCACTACATTCTACAAAACTTGCTCCAAACATCTCGGAATAGCTGGCTGGGACCACCAACAAAGCAACTCCGGCACATCTCACCTCCTCTGATATACCTGGGCGTATATGACTCCAGCGCAGTGTGTGTCCTTTCGCACCTTCATCCCTGTCTTTTGCTGGGCTTAAAAAACTATGAGACACACTGGGAAAAGAGCGGTAGAAGCATCTTTTGTAAAACAACGCGAACAACGTTGTAAAACGTTGTTAAACAACGTTGTAAAACAGCGCGAACAGCCCAACTGAACGTTCCGGTAGAAGCATGGCTCGAGCCTCAAAGCCACATCAGGAAGAGACAATCGTTCTTTGAGCCTTAAAATATTGAAGTATGGAACCTTGCGTAGTTCGCGCAAGTTCCTTTCTCTCAAGAAACTGAAAGCCACAGGGGGGAAAAAAGTAGTGGAAAGTCGCCACTGTCAACACTATCATGTCCGAATAAATGTGTCAACAGCAAAATACAGCGGGCGGGCGCCTTGTGATGTAGGCAGGTACTCTCTCCTATGTGGGAGTAGGCGCGCATCCAGGCAACAGAGAGTGAAGGGGAAGCCATGTTTGTGAGGGAAAAATTGGGTGGACAATATTAGGAAAGGGTTTTGGCATAGCACTGCAGATGCAGTGTGTCTGTAGGATTTTTCCTCGCTTGCTTACCGTCGCCAGTCAAGAATGTGACCCGGAGCCATGGACCGATCGATCGCGTCGAAGGATTTGTGACAGGTGTAGGTGGTTTGACGGGGGGGGGGGGGGGGGGTGCATTACTTCTAGGCCCCTCACGTGGACAGGCTGGAAAGTAATGGACGTCAACTGAGCGGAGGAAAAGGCATCAAATGTTGTGTTGCCGGCGGCGGTGGTACCGTCTACAGTTAATCCCGGAGGGCACTACTTGTCAACTGGTTTTTAGGAGTGTTTGATTGCTGTCATCCTTTCGGTCTCTATTAGAGATTAGGCCTTAGTAAATACCTTAGACTTTAATCAACCAAATGATCAGGCAGGCATTTGTAAAGAATATTCCACAATAGATCATACTCACACTATCAATCAGGTGATAGAGAAATGCACAGAATATAACCAACCCCTATATATAGCCTTCATTGATTACGAGAAAGCATTTGACTCAGTAGAAACCTCAGCAGTCATACAGGTATTGCGGAATCAGGGTGTAGATGAGCCTTATGTCAAAATACTGAAAGATATATATATATATATATATATATATATATATATATATATATATATATATATATATATATATATATATATATATATATATATATATATATATATATATATATATATATAGGAACGGCACAGCTACCATAGTCCTCCATAAATTCAGCAATAAAATTCCAATAAGGAAGGGCGTCAGGCTAGGAGACACGACCTCGCCAATGCTATTCACCGCCTGTTTACAGGAGGTATTCCGAGGCCCGCTTTGGGAACAGTTGGGGATACCTAAATAATCTGCGATTCGCTGATGACATTGCATTGCTGAGTGACTCAGGAGATGAACTGCAAATCATGATCGATGAGTTAGACAGACAGAGCAGTACGGTGGGTCCCAAAATTAACATGCAGAAAACCAAAGTAATGTTCAACAGTCTACTAAGGGAACAGCAGTTCACATTTGGCAGCGAGGTGCTGGAAGTGGTAAAGGAATACAGCTATTTAGGGCAGGTAGTGACAGCTGATCCGGATCATGAGAGGGAAATAACCAGAAGGATAAGGAATTGGGTGGAGCGCATATGGCAGGCTCTCTCAGATCATGAATAGCAGGTTACCAATATCCCTCAAAAAGAAAAGTGTACAACAGCTGTATCTTACCGGTACTCACCTACGGGCCAAAAACGTGGAGGCTAATGAAAAGTGTTCAGCTTAAGTTAACGACAACGCAGCAAGCCATGGAAAGAAACACGATAGGTGTACCGTTAAGAGACCGGAAGCGGGCAGAGTGGGTGAAGGAACAAACGTGTGTTAATGACATCCTAGTCGGAATCAAGAAGAAGAAATTGGTTTGGGCAGGGCATGTAATGCGAAGGCAAGATAACCGCTGGTCCTGAATGGTAACGAAGTGGGTTCCAAGAGAAGGCAAGCGTAGCACGGGGCGGCAGAAGGTTAGGTGGGCGGATGAGACTAGGAAGTTTGCAGGCATAGGGTGGGCGCAGCTGGCAAAGGACAGGATTAATTGCAAAGACATGGGAGAGGCCTTTGCCTTGCAGTGGGTGTAGTCACGGGGATGATGATGATGATCATCATCATCATCATTTCTGAAATCGGCATGCCCATTTCAGCCATCTTTTTCGAACTTTTTAATAAAAATTGAGGAACGCTGCCACCGTCTAGAAGACGTTGATATAACGAGCGTTAGCTGTTTCGTTTACTAGAACAGATATGACGTCATGATCACGTGGTTTCACTTCTGTCCGCTACATTGGATTTTGACGTCATTTGGCACCCGAATTTGGCCGTCATTTTGGATTATGACGTGATAGTCACGTGGCGGCCTAAGTCGGCCGCCATCTTTGAATAATTAACGACGTCATCAATTAACTACCATTGCTGGCAGACGTCTTTGATTCATAAGTGACGTCACCAATCAATCCCCAATTGAATATATCAGTGACGTCACCGATCAATCACCAATCCGATATACTAATGACGTCGCCAATGAATCATCAATTGAGTTGCTATACCGATTTACTATAGGGGCCGCCATCTTGAATTCCTCGGACTTAGAAAATTTCACGCCGAAGGGAGGTGGTAGCAGACCCCAAGAAATCGAGAAACGTTATGAGTAAGAGCTAACGCTCTTAAAAACGGTTATAAATATCGCCACGGTTGCTGTGCACAAATAAAAACGTAAAGAGCGCTGTTTCTTTTTTTTAGGCAAATACTTCTCCTGCAATTAAGCATTGTAAATTCTGTTGTTTTCAACGCTTCTAGTGCACGGCTTCATGTGATAACCTTCAGCTTGGTGCTACTCGCAAGATTTTAGGTACATCATGCAGCTTACTCTGTGGTCCTGTTCTTTGTCGGTCTCAATCCTAATGAAGGAAATGAAATTTCAAGATGATTATTGATTCCCTGTACAGGGATTTAGAAATCACGGTCTTCTTTTGCAGTGTGACCTCGCGAATTAAATTGCCGGCGTAGCATTAACGGCCTCCGCACTCCGCTCCTCGAAAATTGCGAGTATTGCGTTCGTTCAATAGGAGAGGAAGGCTACTCCGCACCAGCCTGTATACATATTTTACTAAATGTTCTTTCATGTGCTTAAATTTTCTTGCCAGGCATTTTGCTTCTTACGTTTTTTGCCGTCTTCCTTGAAACATTACTGTGGAATGCAAGGTCCAGAAAATTCAATCATGAGTATCTAAAATTTAAGCACGTCTTCATTGAATACCTAGGTATAGTACAAGGAGTAAGTTAGGTTTGGGTAATTATGAATTACTTAGTAATGAAGAACTCGTACGATAATAGAGCAGCTCCTTCAATTCAAAATTGTGTACGAAACCACTCTAGCATACGGTAACATGAATAAATAAAAGGTCAAGAGATGATTGCAATTCGTCTGAGATGTTACTTATAAGGAATAACTTTTTATATAAATATGTCAATGCGTCGTCTTCGGGTCTGAAAGGCGTCGTTTTAAGGACAATGCACCCTTTCAGCTTTCTTTGCCTCAACAAATTCTGCGCCCAAAAGTTCTGAGATGTTTGCCTCTGCTACTGATTTGTGCCCTCGATGCTGATATTCCCATTGGCTCTACCACTGTGTTCGCCGCTCTTGTACGTCAGGCATCATCGGCCGCCCCCTTGAAGTATGTGATTTTCTCGGTCGATCCCGCACGCGAACCGAGAAGCTCAGAATCACAGCGTTGTTGACTGGGATTGAGAACAGGGCGAAAAACCCTTTGAAGAAACACGTTTCATTCGCTTCTTTTTTCTCGATTGAGGCTTATCTCTATACCTCCCACTGGACGTCCATGTTCTGAACTAGAAGTCAAACATCCGCTCATTAAGTATGTGCACTACTTTTGGGGGCTGCCATTTACCGGGTGCGAGTAGAAAAGGAGCCCCAGAGAGTCTATCGTGAAGCTAGAAGAGTTGTTCTGGTCTTGCATATTTCGGAATCTAATGTACAGTTCACAACGCCATCATTTATGCAGAACTTCCAGTCATGATGAAGCATAATCAAATTGCAAGTGGCTTATCATTAAAGGTGGATGCTCCCATTTGTTTTTCTTTTTCTGTGATCTTTCGTTTCGATTTATTGGCCATGTTGAGTGAGCCATTTATTGCGCTTTTCTTCTTCTTATACCTTCAGCTTTGCTTGAAGTATGTCTTAAGGTATTCCTTCATGAATATCTAATTTATAACGGAGGAAAATCATTTCTTGATGCCATGGCAGTGCTTGTTGTAGCAACGCTGAAACGACAGGAAAGTTGGTGCTCACTATCTCGTTACTGTTTTCTCAATGTTGCACATCAAAGACATGTGCGCCCAACAATTTGTTTCCGCGTAGGTCCTGTCACTGACCCTGTGGCGCCGGGAGCTTGGCTTTCTATGGCGACACCGCGTTTATGCATGGAAAAAGAGGTACAAACTTAAAATCACGGAAGGCAGCGAAGCCATAGAAAAATTACGACTGAGGATAAATCAGAAATGAGCGGAAGCAAAGAAAGAAAGAAAGAAGTAAACAAACAAAAAAATGCCTCTCACACTCCTGGCAGTTCCTCCACAGCTTCTGCGCGAGGCATTTGTTTCTATTTTTTATGAGTAACGTGCCACGAAGGCTGTCAGCGAACCGCCATTGATTTGCGGACTGTTGCTTTAGACTGCTGGTTTGAAACTTCCCGCGTCTTTCGGGTAAGACATATAAATGCACTGTAATCCTGCACTTCACGTTGCTTCCATTTTGTCCGACAACAAAGAAAAAAATATTCGTAAGCTCTAAGAGGCCAGTGCCAGGAATAATTGATTTATATTTGCGTCCTTTCCCATTTGTCCTTCTCAACATAGTTCATAATGTTCGTACCCAATTATTTTGGGATCTCGCTGCAGAATAAAAAAATTGAAAGGATAAAAAATTTTCGAATAGTAGAAACTTGCAGTACATTTACCAACGGATACTTTTTTTTTTCATTTTAGGCTTGTAAGCCTGTAACCTTAGCGAGCGTGTAAGAGGCTATCTAAGATTCTGAGAATTTATGAGGAAAGAACGCGATGCATGCAGTTCCTCTTCATTATGTGCGTCCCTTAACTGCACAGTAGCAAACGCTGTGATCGCATCTCGCGTCATTAAGAAGAAGAAAATCTGACTGAAAACATGAAAATTAACCGCCAAAATCTCACTACTCTTGAAATGGAGTTTATAGCACCGCAATAGAAAGAAGAAAAGGTTGTCTTCATTTGTTTGCTAACGTCGATGTGCGGTGAAGTTTTCCGGATGTTGCAAGATTGGTTCCCGCGATTTGTAGACATGATTATGGCGTACAGACAACGCATCCAACCATTCTCGCTTTCCGAGCCCCATTAGTAGTGCTTTTATGTATTCAAATCACGGTCACGTTCGCAGGTGTGCCTATGGCGAGAAATTTTGCCATACAGCTATATAAATAATGCTGTGAATGTCTTTTTTTGATCCTCGGACTCTTGTCACCAAGTTTATACGGAATGGGCAGGAGATGAATACAAGTGCATAGAAAATACAGAAAAGTAAAGGAGTCTTATAAATGCTTTAATTCCTACTACTCGAATGATTTTTCCAAAGAACAGCAGCTCTGTCGATAGTTCAGACTATCTCGCAACAAAATGACAAGGGTGACAATCTTCTACTCGGATTTGTTGGGTTGTCTTCGCCTCAATGCCACATATTTTTCTTTCATTAAACCATGAACAGCAGGCCTAATTAGTTGAATCAGCTGCACTCTTCGTGCTACGAAAGGTATGCTGAAATCATTGTTAAAGTTGGTATGTAACGTTCAAAATTTTCCTGGCCAGTTCCAGTTTGTTGATGTAACATCAGTGTTAAATATTAAGCTAAATCCAGATTTTCTAGCCTTTTTGTGTCAACCAGGAAATATCAAAAACAATGGTTCATTACAACCCTTTTATTTCTGGTTTCATTGCCTTTCACCGTAAAATTTACTGCAAGTTCCAGAATCACTAAGTTAAGAGCTTACAACACTGTGCACCGCTAAAATGGTCTCAGGACTATATCCAGGGATGCAAGAGAGACAGCGCCTTTTAGCGAGCGTTCTTAGAAGGCAACTCGCTGTTTTTCGTTTATTTACTTTCAGGGCCCCACTATTCGTTTGGCCTTAACAGCCTCTGCCGTGACGGTATGTCAGGGAAAGGCCATCCTTTCCCATTGGTCGCCGTGATGTAGCGGCACGCCTGTGACACGGGCTCGTTAGGTGCTTCTCGTTTCCTCGGCGGCGCATTCGTTTTCACAAGGTCACGGAGCATCTTCCTCCGCCAAGGCATGCTTTTCTGTTGTGCCACCACCAAAAACGGTACAGCACTGCGGGAGCTGCATGCCGCCTCAGGCTATAAGGCGAGAAATGCACGTAACTGCGGCCACCTGACTGGCTGGTGACTGCCCAGCGCTTATCCAGTGGCCAATCGCGATATTGAATGAATCAATGCAGCTCAATCATCAGCCAGTGATAACCAGTTTTCATTGGGGAACAGACATTTGTGCTTGGCGATTGGCGGTAGTGGTTGCTGATTCGTCGACGCTCTTGCAGTGGGGTGTTCCGATAGTCCGATGATTCCGTGTCGATCACACATTAGCCAGTTGCGACCCGTTCTTTCGCGGGAACCGTAGTCTGCTTCGGGCCGTGGTTAGCAGGCAGTGTTCAGCATAGATGAAAATGCCCGGTTTTAGAAGGAAGCTGTGGCTACTTGGAAAGTGCATTTCTGGCACTTTACTCAAGCTTTTTTTTTCCTGGTGCTAACACTCGCCCTGTCAGACTTCATTCAATCATGAAAGTGTTTAGAAGAGACCTCCTGGAGAATATTAAATGGGGAGTTTGAGCACTCATTTGATGCTTGTTTAACAATGTTTTGAAGCTTGCCTAGGAAAGTGCTGTATCCACGCCTATCGTACCCCTACCATCTTCAATTTTTATTTTTTGTTTTCAGTCGCAAAAATGTTCACATGTTTAAGATGACCTAAGATATTTACCTTTACATATAAAGCAAGTTTTTCTAGCATTAGGCCGTAATGCTTTTGTGGCACTTCATTACCCCTTACTACGAAAGCTCCTTTCAGCTCATTCCTTCGCAGTTCAATGTTTTCTTTCGCTAACTGCGCCATTCTTCAGAGGCCATTACGTCCGCTATTTTTTTTTGTATCTATAGGATCACAAAAATGTTGGGTGCTAGAGCTTTCATAGTATACCACCTCCGTAATGCATATTAACGATAGTTTACTTTCTGCATTTTTTTACTCTTAATAATATATTCTAATGCATGCCTCTCACTTATAGCTTGAAGTAGTCACCTCCTTCATAAATGCGATGGACGGTGCAGCATCCAAAGTTAAGCAGTGTTAATGGTGTCGACGGCAGAAAGAGTAGTTTTCTGCCCTTCGTCTGCACGGTGATGTTCTGGCATGAAAGGAGCAGAGGTTAAAGGGGGGGGGGGGGAGAAGGGGGAGATGCAAATTGGCGGTGGACAACCCTCACAGCGTCATTCCAGCGATTTTACTGTGCCGCTTTGGATGCTAAACTAAAGAATTCGCTGCTTAACTTCCGGACTTACAGTGGAGGCCTGAGCCGCGCCATGACGTAAGGGACAAAAAAGGGGGCATAAGCAAAAAGAGCAAGAAGGTTCAGTGTCGAAGGCTCCGGACAAATGTCCACCTTCTCAACTCCCTCAACGTGCACTTACATTTCGCACAGCATAACTGATTTCGCGCCTTCTCATATATAAAAGAGAATAGTTATTCAGAATAACCAAAATGAATCTTAAGAATTCGATAATATTTTAATTTTAGAAAGAGAGAACTTGTCATAGGTTAAATTTAAGTTTCAACGCGTCAAAGGTTGGCAAAAAGTTCTTAGCTAAGACATTTTATTGAGATTTGAAAGTTGCCATCAGGGCATATGCCTCAGATTGCACTGGCAAAGCTTACGAGTCCGTCTGAAGCTATACCGCTCACCGACAAACTTCCACGAAAAATCTCCCTCTTGTTTTTCTATCAGATTATTCCCCTGACTGGCAGCTGGAAGTTGTTAATAACGCATCTACGTTGCACGTACTGCGTGCAACTCTGCTGTCTGGACGTACTTGTTTGTTTTTCGTTTATCCCACATTGCATACCCTGTTTTCTTCGCCGTCTGCGGCAAACACACGCTACGGTGAACGCCTGAAGAACAGAGGGGAAAAATAGTTGGCAGCCGCCACAGCCAGTGCTGTCATGCGTACATGAACATGTAGGCAGCAAGAAAGAGCTGGCGCCGTCTTTATGATGCAGGCAGGCTCTTTCTCCTGTGTAGGTTATGCGAGCAGCCAGGCGGCAGCGGCAGAAAGGCGAGCCACGTGTTTGAGTGCAGAATATAAAAGAACAAAGAGAAAGGCTGTTACCATGGCGCAGCAGGCCTGCGCGATTTTTCTCGCTTCCTCGCCTCCGCCAGACGAGAAGGCGAGATGTACTTCCCGCACATGGGCCAAGCGTGTATAAGGATGTGTGGCTGAGAGTGCGGGTGTTATGATATGCGGTGACGGCTGTTCTGGGTGCCGTCACGCAGACAGGCCATATTGTAATTGACGTGATGCAAGGGGATGAAGGGGGATGTAACGTTTCCTGGGCGACGGCACCGTCTACGATGAAGCCCGGAGGCAATTAACCTGGCTTTTATAAGTGTTTGGCTTACTCCATTCTAAAATTTCTGTGCCGATTTGAACGTTCATTTTTTTAACGTTTGATTTTAAAAATTATCTGAAATATGCTCGTCATTGAGCGAAAATAGACACGGCGGTATTTTAAAGAAAATACCTCTCCTGCAAGACAGCCTTGTAAATTCCGTAGTTGCTGACGCCTCTAAAACCAGGCTGCATAGATAACTATGACTTAGGTGTTACTCA
The DNA here is from genome assembly GCA_030143305.2 of Amblyomma americanum. Classification (NCBI taxonomy): domain Eukaryota; kingdom Metazoa; phylum Arthropoda; class Arachnida; order Ixodida; family Ixodidae; genus Amblyomma; species Amblyomma americanum. The sequence continues at coordinate 167,093 of JARKHS020000581.1, read as the reverse complement.
TAATGTGTATTGGGCACCATGCACTTAAGCTGTGTTGGTGTCCTTCGTATTTATGAATCCTAATTGAGCAGGTGAACTTGAAGTTTGAAGTTTAGTTTACCACAAAGCAAAATGATGCATGAGGTATGGTAGGGAAGGTGGGAAAAAAGCTACATATAAGTAGCTTGACCAGCCCTACCTCCCAATAACTGACAGCGGATACTTTGACAGAGGTGAGTAGCCCAGATTCACACAACAATTATCAGCTACGATGCTAGTTTGTAAACAACAGACAAAAAATTCAAACAACCCTGTTGCATCACAAATTGGAATAAACAGCAAAATATTAGCAAGCATTATACAAAAAGCGAATACAACTCAAGGTTGGAAAGTGCGCGCAAATTCTCTATTGTGAAGTGGTATTTGTTTAAAACCTGTGGAATGCTAGACTGAACCATTTGAAATCCATAATTTGTGCGAGATCTTGGAACATGCCAGAGTGCTGTGTGCTTCATTGAGCGTAAAGATGTGTTACTCTTCTGATTTGCCAATGTTTTCAAAGTATGTGTGCCTTTATGTATTTCATATTTAAGTGTTGACAGTAGCTTAAAGTCATACAACTTCTGTAATTTCCCGATTTGGAGTTTAGTGAACAATGGAGATGTGTGGGCATCACTAGCACACTCACCTGGATGTCCCTTGCCCCTTTTCTAGTGTAATGGCGCCAATGCAAGCAGCAGCGTAACGCCACCAGCTTCCGCGCTCCATTTCTAAAAGTTCAGCCCTTGGACGTCTGAAAGAACATTGCACTCCTCGTGCTCTACGAGCGGAATTGCGTTCCTTCATGAGGAAAGCAACGCTACACACAAGGATAGCTCACATACGCACTTTGCTCAATGTTTTTATACCGTAGCATTAGGAGGGCTATATGAAAGTGAAAACTCACCGGCGGTGGCGTCGACGTGAGCGTGCCTCCTCCCCCTGTCAATCGTGGCACGTAGTGTTCAGGGGTTTCCCCTCTCGACACCTTCCACGGTTCGCAAGTGGCAGGTGGAGAAAGAAAAATCCCCCTCCACTCGTTAAGAAGTGGAAGGAGATGCTGGACTTACAATAACTGACCGGAAATGAGTAAGAGAATAATAATAATAATAATAATAATAATAATAATAATAATAATAATAATAATAATAATAATAATAATAATAATAATAATAATAATAATAATAATAATAATAATAATAATAATTGGTTTTTGGGAAAGGAAAATGCGCAGTATCTGCCTCATATATCGTTGGACACCTGAACCGCGCCCTAAAGGAAGGAATAAAGGAGGGAGTGAAAGAAGAAAGGAAGAAAGAGGTGCCGTAGTGGAGTGCTCAGGAATAATTTCGACCACCTCAGGATCTTTAACGTGCACTGACATCGCACAGCACACGGGCGCCTTAGCGTTTTTCCTCCATAAAAACGCAGCCGCCGCGGACGAAGCGATTCTGAATTTAGATGTAATAAGAATAGAATGAGAATTAGAACAGATTGGTGAGTGAAAGAAAATGCCATTGCATTTCCTCCAAATCAACTGAATTGATCAACTCTAATTTTTTTTCGTATGCCTAAGTTTTCATTGCAAATTGTTTTCCTACTTACGTTTATTGCCGTCTAGTTTTGAAGCGTTACTTCGAAATGGAATGCCCAGAAGATTGATTCGCCCATATTTAAACGTTAGGCATGTCACAGTTGAAGGTCTGGACTATCACCGAAACAATGAATGGTGGATAATGTTACCCTGCATTACAAGGCACGGCATGACTCATGTGATCATATAGCAGAATGTTTAATTGCCGCTTATACGCGACACCAATATACCGCAAAGCGTAGTACACTAAATAGGAGAGCAAGACATTTGTAGTTCGCATCAGATGCGAGTTATGTGAATTTTTAATTACCATGTACATATAAATGTGTTTACCAATACTCTTCAAATGGAAGGAAAGCCAGTGCGTACTCACTCCGTTGCTCTTGTTTTATTCTCTCACCCTCTCTCTATCACTTCTTTCAAGGCCATATTTTCATCTTATTATTCTTTGTCTGCAAAAATTTTCTCTGGAGGTTTTCTGGTCCTGCTGCTCTGATTTTGATCTCGATGTTTTAGCCTTACAGTTTCTCCAACGGTGTTCTTCGATATCGATCGACAGGCGTCATCGGCCGCCTTATTCATGTACATGACTTCCTCGGTCGATTCCGCATATGAGTCGAGAAATCCAGAATCGAAGCGATGTTGGCCGATATCGAGGATACGGCGAGAAACCCTTTGAAGAAGAGTCCATTCTGTTAGCTTATTTCTTGTTTGGTGTATGTTTATCTCCGCGCCTTATTATGCATGCCCCGGCTTTGAGTTACAAGGGGAGCAGTTGGTGCCTACGCATGTGCCTCACTTTTGGAGCTTAAAGTTTCACGACGCTCAGCAAAATACAGAGTCATGCCGGAGCGTAAGTAAAATTCAAAAAGTGTCCTGCATAAAAGGTGCCCCCTCATTATCGATAATAATATTTATTATGTTTTCTAGCAACTCTTGTGATTTCCCCTGTTTATTTTCGTTCTCGTATGAGCTTTCGTTAAGCTTTCATGGCCAAATTAAACTAGAAATATAGTGCAGTTTTTTTTCTTTTCATACCCGTGATTTCACTTTATCTGTGTTCTCAGGCATTCTGCTTTACAAGTTACGCTTATTAAAGAAAAACAATAATTTTTTGGTAACATGGCAGCTCATATTGACAACATACTTGAAAGATAAAAATATTTATCTTCGCTGTCTCTTCACTGTCTCTTGAAAACTTCAGATATTAGTGAAGCGCACGTGACAACTGATTTCCGCACAAATATACAGCCCCTCAGGTTTTTTCATTGCCCCTGCTGCACTGACAGCTGGCGACTTGTTACGACGTTATGAAAACCCCAAGTGAAGCAAAGGAGATGCACAGTGTTGTTCAGGGAAGACAATAACAACAAAAAAAGATATGTTAAGAAGACGACTAAGCCAAGAATTAGCGACTGCTTCGGAAAAGAAAGAAAGAGATACAAAAAGGCAGCCACTCACACACGCGACTGGTCCCGCACAGCTCCTGCCAGGATTATTCTTAGCTATGTTTATGAGCCACGCGTCAGAGTGACGAAAAATGTCCGCCACGGTGGTCGTCTCATCGGGAATGATTTGCAGGCGATCGCTTGGGGCTGCTCGATTCATAACTTCTGGCGCCTTTCGGTGAAGATGTCCATGGTCACTATTTCTTGTTCTTCCCTTTGATGCTGCCAATTTTCCTTTTTTTTTGCTTAATACAAAAAGACGAAAATCTTTGGAAGTTGTATGCATGAAATGACGACAATATTTTTTGATATTTATGTCCTTTATCCATGGGTGATTGTGAAAAATAGTTGTCAAGACCTGTGCCAGAAATTTTGAGCTTTCGCTACTGAAATAATATAAGGATAAAAGCCCATTATAAATGCAAGACAAGGACTATTGAGGTGCATTTCCCTGTGCACCCTTTATTTCTTCTTTTGATATATAGGTGGACTGCTGTGATTTTTCAAACTGATAAAGAAAAAACGACCCCTCCACATCTTCGTCACTATATTCAGTAAAATTAGTTGAGCCCTTTGTGTTTCAATTGCTATGCTAAAATCCAATGAAATGAATTCTAGTTTATCTCATTTTGTTTTATTCGACAGCGAAATATTTTAAACGATATGCTAAACGCGCATATTTTGTTTTTGTTTTTACTGTCTTTCACCAAAGAACTTATTCCAAATTCCAGAATCGCGACGCGAACGGCCTTCAGAGCTTTCTACCGCTAAAATGTCTTTGAAAATAAGCACAAAGCTGCAAAGAAGCAATCGCATTTTTGCGAGCGTTCATTGAAGGCGTCTCGCTTGTTTTCGTCTACGTACATTCGGGCCGCCGTTACCCGCTCGGCTTTCACAGACCGCACACCGACGGCACGTCATGAAAGGCCATCCTTTCCCATCGGTCGGCATGATGTAGCGGCGTGCCGGTGACACGAGCTCGTTAGGTTCTCCTCGCTTCCTCGGCACCGCAGTCCTTTTCACGAGGTCACGGATCGCGCTACCCTGTCACCGTTTTTTTTTTTTGTGGTCCCTCCAGCGAAAACGAAGCAGCTGTGTGGAGGCTACAGGCTGCACGAGGTGGCCAGGCGATGAATGCACGGAATAAATAAATAAATAAACTGCCACGACGGGAAACTGGCTCGTGTTTGATTACGCACGGCTTGTGCACTGGCCAATCGCGATAGCCAATGATTGCGCACAGCGGCGCATTTACCCTTCACGACCCTTTTCCACTTTGGAAAGGATAACTGTGATCGAGCCGTTGGAAGTGTTGCTTGGTGATTAGCCCAAGCTGTCGCCGTGGTCAATCCCGAGGGTCATATCGATTCCTCGCAGCACAAGCCTTAGCCAATTCGGACACGGGTTTATGCGGCACTGTAAGGCCGTGATTAGGCCGTGATTCGCCCCCAAAGACATCAGCATTGAGATAATTGCATCATTTTAGAAAGAAATGACTGCTGCAAAGCGCCCGTCCGCACTTTTTGATAATTTCTTTTTTTCTGGCGCGAATATTCCTGCATGTAAGGCTTCGTCCAACGATTAACGTACTCAGGAGAAAGGATATCTCCTCTATAATAATAAATGCAGACTTTTAACGCTGCTTTTGAGCTTGTCCTCGGAACCACCACATCTTTACCTCTGCTTGCATTAGCATCCTCTGTTTTTATTTCACTTTGTAAAGAAATATTTGCGTGTTTGAGATTACCCGAGACCTTTTATAAGAATATGAAAATGCGCCGACGCCAACAACGACAAAGCTTCTGAGGCGGCCGGCTAACACTCGCGCTGGAGAACTGCTCCTTGTGACCTTGCCTCTCGCCCAGCAGCTTCATCGATTACTTGTGCAAGAGTCTTCGTCGCCGGCGCTTAACAAAGCTATCTTCAATTCTATCAAACTAAACTCGCCGCCATTCGTGCAAACGACCAAGCAAAGCAATACCATGAGCCGACTAGGCTAAACACATGCTTTCGCACGTCTAGTCGGTTTAACTACTTTCGAACCCTAATACAATTTTTTCATTTCTTTTTGGCGTTGGGCCACGCATCCATCGCCTCGCTTTTCTTCCATCATTTTGTATCTCAAGCTCTTCGATGCAACGCAAGCACTTTTATAAACTGTCCGAAACGTTGTGATGGAAGAAAGCCTGTGGTGCATTTTGTAACGGTTCAAAGTAGGCGAGCAAACGTTTTGAAATGCGACCTAGCCGAGCAGCTGTGAACGCGAAAACTGCGCCTTGTTTTGGATTCACGCGTCCCGAGTTTCAGGGCCTAAATACCTCCGCACTCAACGACGCAGAGGGTGGGTTGAGAGCTCACTCACGTGTTTCGAGAGTGAGCCAACTAGAGATAAATAAGCGAGGTGACACGGAGCACCGAAGCTTCTAAATCCTGATGTCCTATAAAAAAAGAACAAAAAAATGGCTACCAGGAGTGCCACGATCTTCCGACTGCTGCATCTCGCTGGAGTCGTGATCTAGCGCAGAATTTTGTAACGATTCTAAACGCTATGCTTTTTATTTTTGATGGCTGGCTGCTCAAGCAAGGTGGAATTGGCAAATGAGACTGCATGTTTAGCTGTCGATTATAGCTTATAAGACCTAAGTACCACAGGCATAAAGAGAAAGCTTCGAGCAAAGAAGAAAATGGTTGCGAATAACGTCTCCTCGTCTTTTAACGCTCAAAACAAAAATATTCGTTGATAAATATTAGATACCTCTGCCTAAAAGGCTCTATTAGATTGTATTGGGGGAGCGCAAAATGAACAAAACGCTCAGAAACCGCAGGAAGCAGCAGTTGCATCTGTAGGTAGTGTCATCGCTTCGGGTAGTCTTTCGCTGGGCATTTTATATCCTGCGTCTATTCCGGTACAACTTGCTCGCGCACTGAGTGCGTGAATTGTCACCCTTGCTTTGCGCTTCCTATTTGGTTCGTAGGAAAGAAAGACCGGTTACACTGCAGAAATACCAGGAGGGCCACTAATTTATTACAGTGAGAGAAGCAGTCTTGTTTCCATGCCAGCCCGCTCCACATCTGTGCTAACCATGGTGGCAACCATTATCGCAACCAATACAGCCGATATATGCTAACTAGCAGGCTGGTTAACTAATACCGAATAGGTAACTTCTGACTATTACTGTAAAACTCCTTAATTACTGACAGGCCTGTTGCCAACCGCGAGTTATATCCGTACCAGCAGATTTTAGAATTTCAAAAATCCGGTTACCCTCGGTGCTGTCGCCCAAAATATACTGTGGCAACATCGCGCCAAAATGCATGCCCTTTGCAGAAGCTTGCAGGCAAAGCAACCTCTCCAGTACACGAACTCGTCGAAATAGCCCAAATTTGCTGAGTCGCCGAGGGCAACCGCGTTTTTGAAATTCTATAAACTGACATGGATATTACTTAAGGAAGGCTACACGCCTTTCAATAATTAAGGAGCCTAGCAGTAATAGTTAGAAAGTTAATTATTCAATATTAGTTAACCTGCCCGCTAGTTCGTTCATCTTAGCTGTATTCTGATGTGCTACACCCCTGACAATGCTCTGCCGAAAAAAGCGCTCTTCTAACTCCAAAAGCATGTTTTTTTTTAAATTATGTAAGGTCTTCAGTGAAAAGCCCTATAAACAGCTGCTATTAAGCGTACCAAATCTTGTCGCACTAACGCTGAAGCAATAACATTCTCTGATGAAGTGATTCCAATCGATGCCATCCCGGCAGCTATTAGAGTTAAACTGAAAGCTGCAAACGTTATTCTTGCTTGATTTGTCAGGTTATAATTTTCAGATGTCAAAAAATATTTTGTTCAACATAATCAAACGCTTGTTCCAGCTATGAAGGATTTGTTTTATATTACGTTTTGCACGAAAACTGTGGTTAAAAAATCAAAAACAACTCGTTTTGACTTTTCTTCTCGGGGCGACTATGACGGTGCTCTGAAGGTGTAAAAGAGGGTAAGCTCTACCACGCCACTAAAGTGCCCTGTCCACCTGAGGGGAAGCCGAACGAACGTTAGTTTTTTTTTTTTTTTCACTTGTCTTTGTGTGCTGAACTTCATAGGTATATGTTACCAATAATGGCCACATCACAACAACAGAGGCCTGTTTTTTTTCTCTCTGTCAGATTCTAAAGAAAGAATATTGGCCCTTGAATGATTTTATTGGACACTTCAAAAATATGGAAGTCAGTTTTTCTGCACAGCAGGAACTCTTCGCCATGACGGCCAAACTGCTTGAGGCGGCAGAAATCGGGAGACACTCAGCAGCATGCTCTGGAGAAATATTCATTGCCATGATAATGCCACATGTCTTTCCCGCATTCTTTTGCCTTGTGTAGCGGCGACCATAAAAGCATCTCGCCCATGTGATTGCTACGCAGGTGAAATACACTTTGCGGCGTTTAAAGCGCGAAGGAAATGGGAAACACAGCATTGCCAAGTAATCTTCAGCGCTGCATCCTACTCCTGCCCTTAAGAAGGACCGCACCGGATTGTTAAAGGGGTTCTTGCGATGCAAAAAAGCTGACTTGTGGACATTTGCAAATTGTTTAAAAAAGGCGTCTTGACCCCAATATCTTTGCTTTAATTTTTCTGTATGAAGAAAAAAAAAGAATGAAAGGAAAAACTTTTTCTGAACTGACTTTTTTTTTATTCAGAGAGTCTGAAAGACTTGAAGAATTAGAGTTGAACAAGCAGGATTGATTAACTGGCTTTAAATGTGGGTTGTAGTAGTAATGTGGCTAGAAATTTATTTTCTATATTTTGAACGAGAGCTTTTAAGTCCATTGTTTTCTCTTCCTGATGCCTGATCACCCTATCCAACCACTGTAAGGCTCATTCAGAGGCCATAACTAATCCGAATTAATTCTTGATTTGCACTCCTCTTGACCTTGCTGAAGCTTTATACGACTTATAAGGTTTGACGAAGAGAAAACAGTGGGTTTGCAATGATATTTCTGTGCGGGGCATGTGTGGCGACGGAGTCAATTGTTTTGAAGAGTTTTTTTGAAGAGATAATTTGCAGGGTGTACCGAGAGATCTGCTCTGCAGAGAAATGAGCTTTTCAGAGAGTGCACAATTTTATTGTCTATATTTTAATTCATTGTACACTTCGACGAAGAAAAATTTTCGGAAACTGTTTTAAGTTAACGTACCGTCGTTTCTAGCCACTTTTTTGTGTAATTTCATTCCAACACGGATATGAAGCCATCAGGATGAGGAGTTAAAAAAGTAAAAGCGGACGATAATATCAGCACGCCAAATGCTGGCGATTTGGTGATTAGTCTTTTGCTAAGGATTATGGCATGAACGCTCTTTAACTTCGAGAAAGATAATCTTTGTGTCATAAGGCGTGAATCAGTATGGCCTGACTGACCATTACTTTCTGAACTGCCGGCTTAGAGAGTCATCTGCCTCAAGAGGTGACTGCGGGAAAACAACGTTGCCTCATTAACAATTTCCGCCGTCACTGAAAAGGCGCCAGAAAATGCGGTCGTTACAATCGCCACAATCAAGCGCTTTTTTTTTCTGGGAACGGCAACCGACGGAGACAGCCCTGGCTGCGTCGAGGGCGCAGGGTCGCTCAAAATGTGCTATGTTAAAAACATCATTATCGAATTCAGCGTGGACAACTTCCGCTTGCGGCCTTAGGCCGCCTCTTTAATCATGTCAATCCATCACACACAGGACGTTGCAATGGTACACAACTTCGAGACCGCAGTTCTTCAATGACCGCGCGTGTCCCAGCACTGCACGCGACGTAGTTGTTTTCTGTGCAGTGAGATGGATGGTGACATTTCTTGCACTTTCATTTTATTTTAATTTGATCTGAGCTTCTTTGTTCTTGCCATGAGTACAATTTTAACTGCCTTCAAAAACATCTAATAATCAACATTATGGAGGAAAAAAAGGGAGCCTAAGTAGAGCTTTTCTCTTTAGAAAACAAAGTTCAGAATTTCAACGTGGAAAACTAATTGATGGCAAAGTATGCAAAATATTTATTCTACAGCAGGTCCTTTACCGAGGTGCATAAAACCCAAGCCCTCACTTAGATTAACAAAAAGTACATATTTAAGAGATGAAGTAAAAAACAACTGAGCCACTGCCACATCGATTCCTCTAAATTTAGCTTCTGATTTACGTGCCAGCCTTAGAGGCATGAGATGTAGAAGAAGGTAAGGCGTCAGCGGCAACTGGAAAGTGAAAAAAAGTGACAGTCGATTTGCGTAGTTACGACATTAGCGAATTAGATGCGCTTGCACTGGGTAGCGATTGTATTGCATTGTTTATTTTGGCTCCAACGTGTCTGTTGTGGTTATATTTTATTATACTCGATATTGCTACGTAATTAAAGTTGTACACACGTGTATTCTGGGTGTTGTGTGTGTTTGAGTGTCATATGTGAAGAACAGTGGATACATGAAAAAATCTTAATTACAGTCGTGCTATGAACGCATATCAATGACGGTTACACTTACTTCGACACACATGAAACATTGCAAACCACAGATCTTGCCTCAAACACTAAATCTATGCAACTTTTCCAGTGGGTAATAACCATATTACCGTCTAACGAAATGCAAATTACACACGGCGACACACACACACACACACACACACACACACACACACGCACGCACGCACGCACGCACGACACACACACACACACACACACACACACACACACACACACACACACACACACACACACACACACACACACACACACACACACACACACACACACACACACACACACACACATACATACATACATACATACATACATACATACATACATACATACATACATACATACATACATACATACATACATACATACATACATACATACATGCATGCATGCATGCATACATACATACATACATACATACATACATACATACATACATACATACATACATACATACATACATACATACATACATACATACATACATACATACATACATACATACATACATACATACATACATACATACATACATACATACATACATACATACATACATACATACATACATACATACATACATACATACATACATACATACATACATACATACATACATACATACATACATACATACATACATACATACATACATACATACATACATACATACATGGTATGTTGCCCACAACCCGGTAGGCAGGTTTGCACTTGCCAGAAGGGACCAGAAGGACAACCTGCTTTTTTTTTAAATGGACATGAATGCTAGCGCACTAAAAGCAAAGCTTTATCAATCAAAATGCGACGCGCAGTTGCCGGCAGTGTGGATGCCTTTAGTCAACAAAAAAATCAATTGTCACGTTCGCTTTTATTCTTACGCATATCTTAGGCGCTTTGAAACAAGACGCTTCAAAGACGGTACCTAAAATATCACTTCCTTTGAGTCCTTTCCCTTGTTTCAGAAAAAGCGCCTATGCACCTTCGTTATATCGACGATCTATCGACGTGCACGCCGAACGAGGAACGCTGCATCATACTTGGACTCTGCTAGGTATCGCCAAACGTCGTTGTGCCATCAACGTCGTTTGTCGATACCGAAGCGACTGAAACATCGTACTATCTGTGGCGCGGTGTATAATTTTCTGCGCTTGCAGCTCCGCGGTGCCAATATTACAGCGCGCGTTTCTCCCATAGCGTTTATTTCGGTTCAAGCGAGGTAATTTGATTCTTGCCGTCATTTTTTATCGATTTACATCACACGGACCTACTCTTCTACCTTCTTCTAGATTTTTTTATTTTTTACTGTTCTTGTACTACGCTCGCTACTTTAAAAATGTCTAAACGGTTCAGGTGGAATAACACCACGACATCGGTGGCTGAGAGTATCAGTTCACAGAAAACTGCACCGATTCGAGTTGTGAGATGTGAAAATCAATTAGGAGTAACGAATGGACTGCAATTCGACTACTCGCCTGCAACCTTTTAGGGGCGGCAAAGTTGGTTCCTGCCTTCTCCGCTTTGTCTTTGTATCACTGCACTCTATTTCTGTTCCTTTATTAAATATGAACCAACATTCAGGTGAAAAACGTATGATGGGAACTCGATTTGTTGCATTTGATTACAAGCTGGAAAGTTTTTCAAAAGAAAGCTTTTGTTTCAAGTCAACTATATTTACTCATTAAACCGCCATCTGTAGTATTTACTCCTCTATGTCTTCTTATGTCTTATTTCATTAACACAAGAATCGGCTTGATTTGGCGAGTAGAGCCAATTAAGTCTCAGTCTGTATATTCTACTGTCATGGCTTTCAAGAACGGATATTTTTTTTTTAAGTTCAACAGCTCCGTGTGTTTCTGCAACTTCGCGGGGATCTAGGCTCCCAGTTGAATAATTCTTAACCATTATAAGCTTGAAAACGCTGACGTCGCACTTAAATTTTATTACTGAGAGTTGGCCACCAAAAAAAAACCCAGTAAATGTACAGGTATTGCTTAACACTCCATACTAAGTTTTCAATAAGAAACCGCTCTTATTGAAGCAGCTCCACGCCTTTCTTCACAGTTCTCAAATACAGCCCTTGAATTGCCTGAAAGAATGTTTGAAGGCCTGTTCCACTTTGGATCGGAAATCTATCAATGCATATACACTACTTTGTTCAGCCGGGACGAAAAATTTCTGAGCCTCTTTGTCCTTGTCTGCACCTCTAGTAAGCCACATTCTCTGGTTTTCAACGAATTCTAGTCACTGCGTCAGTGCACTTGGAGTGTCACGTGCATCTGGCGGTCAAAACCCAAGTTGGTCTTCAAAAATCGGAATAAACGCATGGCGGGGAGATGCCAAAAAAGTGCACACGTGGACGGCATTCAAGGGAGGCGTTGTTCTCTTTGTATTTTCTGCCCGTTTGCTTTCTGGGTGGTTCGATCGTTTCCAGCAGAGCCCGTTGTGAATCTGCGCGCTTGCATAGAATGCTTTCTAAACGTGGAGAGCCGTGAGGAATACCAAAGCAAGCGGGCAAAGTAGCGCAATTTTTCTCATGATCGCAGAAAAGAGATCGCTGTGCGGTACGTGCCCCAAATACATGGTAGTACGTGGTGAAATCATGGGCCCAGGCGCCTTACCTGCTGGTGCCTCCTTGAGCACAAATCTGCATAGGAAACCGGTTTGTGTTTGGATTCAATACCGCTGTCCATCGAATGTGTTTCTTTCATGCCGCGTCATTGTCATCCTTTCTTGTGTGACAGCATCGCTAAATTTTTCAGTGCAGGTTACAGTACTGGCGTCGAAGCCTAGGCTAAGAATTCTAGCGAACCTCGTTTAGAATTTTCACCTTTACCCTTCATCTTTTATCTTATCTGCATATATATTGTCGCCGGTTCGTATCAGCTGGTGACTGAACAGATGTTATCTCATAAGAGGCCAGATTCTCGAGGGAGAATATCCGTCGCTGGGAACTCAGCATTTTCTTTCACAAGTCCAGGTTTCTTGGGCATCAGTTTTAATTCCGAGGCAGATGTGAATATTGTTTGATACTGTTATGAGCACATCGATGGAAATGGGAGAGCCTTCCAAGGCGTAGTAAATTTTTATCTTTAAAGTTCGTCCTGCGCTCGTACCAAATAGTTATGAAGACTTTCATAGAAAACAAATAGGGTGCGTTTTTGGCAACAAATTGAAGAAAACTCGTATAATCTCGAGGGAGGATCTGCAGATATATTGGTTGTTTTGGTGCAATCTTACCATATGCGAAAAAAATTGCGTTCATAAAACACTTCCCATTCAAAAATGCGCTTGTCCAGAAATTCTCGGAATGATTTAAATTTCGCAGGTACAACAAGCACTGCCATCTTCAGCAGCTTTTATACGGGGCAAATAGCGGCCATCTATAAGATCGATATGAGATAATAACAAATCGCTGCGAGCCGAAGTCTCCGTGGCTATGTTATAGCGTCGTCGCAGAGCTAGGCTCTGCGGCTGACATGTCTTGTTTTTGTTTTTTTAAAGGAGGGTTTTTCACATAGCTGGAGACACTGGAATTACGTGGCTGAAATGCGAATGAGGGTGATCCTCATTTGCTTGTTAATTTTCTCAAAATTTTCGCTGATGGAATTTCGTCCACCTTTCCTGCTCCGGCTTAAAAGCACCCCGTTTCACCGTTCACAGCGGGTGTACAGCTTAAAACAGCTGTGCCACATTCCGTCGCCAGGGGAAAATCGTTATCGCAGCAGACAATCATTCCCAGTAAATAGTGCCATATAAACCGCAAGTGTGCTCTGTTATAAAAAATAGCAGGACATGGGACAAACCGCGCTTCCTTAGCGAAGCAGGAAAGCTATTTCTCTTTTTTGCGAATTATCTCAATAACACATCATGCCTGCATATCTCAATGTGATTTCCGGGCAAATGCATTATGCAATACGACTTTGCACATCTAATTGCGGACTGCGACGAACCGAAGACTATTCCCAAATATTTACGGCAAAGCTTCCTTACACCATGTTATTTATAATCTCTCAAATTGGCGTGAGTTTTCTCCTATGCTGTATTTACCGTTTTACCCTGAGTACGTCAAACACCCATTCTTCGTTCGTAACAAAATGAGAGCAGCTACGCATCATCTTCCCATAGGGTGCTCTGGAAACTGCATGTGCAACGACGGTGCCTAGAGATTTTGTCTGTCTTTTGTTGAAAGGTTTGTGTTCTCCACAAAAGTGAACAGAAGTGAAAAAAACTTCGCGAAAGTAGGGCCAGCGTAAAAGACAAAGATATAGAAATGAACAAGATATAAAGAGGCATAGAAGTTTTTATCTCACCTTGAATTTCATCCGCTTGTATCTTCTTTTCTTTTCACTTGCTCTTTCCACGAACCTCCAATTAATCCAGGCGCTCCGTAATTGAGAAAAACAGTTTACTCCGTGCTCTGTGGCGCATATAATTATCTCTGTCAAGCGGTGTAATGAGACGCGTGATAAGCAAATAATGTCTTGCTCTGTTGTGCATGCTTTTCTGTTTCCTTCCTCAAAATGAGCGTGGTTTTGGAAGGAAAACGAGACTGCGCTACACACGCTGCAACATAACTTAAGGCTTCGCATCTATGGCGCACTTATAACGCTCATCTCCATAGTAGGCTGTGCGTTTTTTCTTCCTTGGTTGTCGTTGCTCGTCATGTTCGTAACAGCTAACGTGCTCTTCGAAAAAGCGCGCTAATCTGCCAGATGCTCTTACTGCATTAAATGATTTGTACTCTTTGCTCAAGCTTGATAATACGTCTGAACTTTTGGGAGTTTGTTTCCAGTTCTCTCTGGCAGTATTCAACATGTTTACATCACTCTCTACGATCACTGCTTGTAGCCTTCAATTTGGGCTATTTATTTTCAGAAATGTGTCGGTGTTTACCCGTCCTCGACATACAGTCGCCAGCACAGCAAGGCAGCAAAAGTTGATTTCTATTTATATCAAATGAAAACATCCGATAGAGGTCTGTCTATTTGGGAAATAAAATTTAGCTCATGTGTGAAAATAGCTCTCAGATAAAATTACGTTCCGAAACGTCGTGTTAACTTGGGTGGCGTTTTTTTTTTATTTAAATTAAACTTTTCATATCTGATGGGTATAGCGTTGTCCCTAGTTAACAGTGACAGTTACTGGGTGGCCTCAAGATCTTAAAACATCGAAACGTCAGTAACCGAAATTAGAGCTTACTGTCACGGACTCTTAAAATTCGCCTGGCTAAGTTTAAAACCGTCTGCCATACATTCTTGTTTGATCGCTCTTTTGCGCGCATGACCTAAATGGCTCGCTCTACACGCGACTGTCCACTAGTATCCAGTAGGCCGTACTGTCGTTCTGACGCTTTTGTAAACATGCAAAAACAAAATTAGATTTCTGGAATATGTGCACAGATACCCATTGTTTTGGTTTCTCTGACTTTTACAAAAGTTTTGCGCAAAACAACTGGGACAATAGAGACAAGGCATATAAAGCATTGCGCTTAGCCTGTGTTCTCTGGCTCGTCCAGGCTGTTGTGCGCAATTACGTATGTCAGCTGCGTGTTGCGAGCCAAATAGTTCTGCTCTATTACTTAGCTCTTTGCTGAAACAAAATGTTTTGAGTATAAATTTCTCCTAACGTATGTTTTCCTTCTTTTTCCCTGCAGGTGAGTTGTGCTGGCGGTTTACCTCGCTTCAGGCTGTGCAGTCTAGATACGTCAACAGGACAGATTCTGTTACAGCTCTACGAAGAAAGGTTCATCTGATGCTTCACTGAGGTATCGGTGACTGGCTTTGCCACTTTCTGAGGATGAGAACTATACGAGACAATAACAATTAAGGAAAATGTTCTGTAGAAAAATAATAATGGTTTCTGGGCTGAAATCTTTCTATTTCTAGCACGGGAATATTATTGCCTCTAGAACGTCTCTAGAACGTGCAAAATTAAGATCTGTGTAAGATACACAGCGTAGAACGACTTGAAGGTTGGAACAAAAGGTATAGCTCGGATGGTGCTGTCGCCTTTATTTGCAAAGTTCCCTTTAGCTACCTTCTCGGGAAATAGGGGTGTGTAACGGTTGAACTATAGGCTGTTCTGAACCAGGTAGCTGTTACTAAATGCCCAGTTTGCTTACAAAAGAGTTTTACGGGGACGTGGTGTATTACGTACGGCCGGTGAAACTACATTTAAAAATAACGACTCAGGTGCAGCTCCTTACCGGCCCATAGAGTCAATGTAATTCGCATCATTCTGTGACTAATTGTGAAAAGCGGTTTTAAAAGTGACTTGTCTATTTTGTGTATCTATATTTAAAATCATTCGCTGTTCGCAAGAAATACGGAGATGTTCAGCGACGCGTATACGCGAGCGACATTGTATTAAATTTTGTGTACAGCCGATTTCCTGACACGCACTCGGCGCAAAGCAAAGGCGGGTCGAGGACAGACACGGAAGCACTGCGAACAAGGATAGTAATCTAGAAGACTAAATAATTGTTACAAAAAAGAAAAAGTATAGATGAACAATGCGATTCATGCGAAAGAGTGCGAGTTAGCAATAGTGTTCCCCTGAACACTAATTGTGATGGCGAGTTGAGACAGTGCAAGGTGCGGTAGCGCTATTCAGTTCATCAATCACTGTGTGAAACGCCGTACCCCCGCTCTTCCACCCCCTGATTCCATTCAGCAGTCACAGCAGAAAACGCCGTACCCACTTTCCAGTCTCCCCCACCCATCAACTATCACCACCCACCCTGACTTTGTCTCTCCTCTCTCCACTTTTGCACCACTAACCGAGGCTTCAGACGGACAGACGGACATGCAGAGATTTGTTTTTTTTTTGTGTAGATCTCTCCGAGGCCACGGAGGAATAGGGTTTTGAGAATACTAGTAGCTGGCTATGGCCACCTCGCCTACGAACCGCCACAAATCACCCTGTATCTCTTTGAGGGCAGGGTTAGTTGGAGAAACATGGAAGAGGCTTTGCCCTGCAGTGGGCGTAGTCAGACTGATGATGATGATGATGATGATGATGATGATGATGATGATGATGATGATGATGATGATGATGATGATGATGATGATGATGATGATGATGATGATGAATTATGGAGGCTCATGTACTGTGCTATGTCAGCGCACGTTGATCAACCCCAAGTTGTCGAAATTACCCCCCAGAAATTACGCCCTATAAATCTGCATCAAACAGATACAATGAGCGCATGATGCCCTAGCTGCCTATGTGCCATAAATACCAACACAAAACAAAAACAAGCACTATGAAAACAACCTCGGAAGCAACGAGGACTGGCCTGGACTAGATGTGCCCCTTTATGTTAGTCCCCTGTAATCATGTTTGGGCGTTTGCACTGAATGCGGTCGTAATAATTTATGAACACTAGCCCCTAATGTTCTCACTATCGCGCGTGAAAAGTACCGCCTGCTGTTGGCGCGTGGTTTTTTCCTAATTACCAGGCCAACTGGAACAGAAGAGGATGTGCGCTGGTCCCGCACGTCTTCCACTTATTCCAGCTCTCGTCGTTGCCAGCAGTGTTCTGGCCATTGCCTTGTGTTGCTGTAATGGCTGGCGTACATCATCCTCCGCTAATGCTCCACGTCATTTATGAGCGCTATTGGCCAGAGGGAGCTCGTTTCGGCATTATCTCATTGCTCGCTCCATTGAAGCTCCTCGGCTCCAGCGAGCGTATTCAGACTCACAGGTTTTGCACGCGACGAGGTATGAGATGGTTCAGACGAGCGGGAAAGAGCGCGCATTGCGTGCAGCCTTCATAGGGAGGGCCTGAGTTTTCCCATGTTTGCAGTCGTGACTGCAAACAGTGCGCGTCAACCATCAGCATGATAACAGAGATTTCACTAGGAGTTGGATGAAATTACTGGATTCGTTATTTTGCGCGGTAATGAGGAGGGCATATTAGCAGCATTCATAAATGGTCCATGCTTGCAATGAGGGACACAGCTTCATTCCGACATTAGTATTGGACGTCGTAACGGCGGAACCTTGATTCTTTTTTGCTTAACAATATCAGCAGCCACCTCTCATACTACGGTGACAGCTACGAAGTAGATTGAAATAGAGAAGCTGTTGTTATGAAATGGCACCCTTCACCTTGTTCAACCCCTTGTAACCGTCAGTACCCCGTGCATTATTGATTTCGATCAGTACCTATCGCGCACACTCATTAGATTCGGCTGAAACTTTTGGTGTGTGTACAACCTGGCTGCATTCTTCATAAAAAGACAGAGGCATTCCCCTTTTGATGCCAGAGCGCCGATTTTGTTTTCATTGGCTACGCGCATAATATATGAGAGGTGCTTGAAAAGTCGCAATGAACGACATCACTGACCATACCTCGAACAGTTGTGCTCTTTTCGAAGAGTACATGAGAAATGAATCCCGCCACTAGTTTCTTCTACGCTCATCCTCAGTTTATCGATTTATTAAAAAACGTTATTTATTATATGCCCTTTACTTTATATTTGCTCAAGGCATCTGTAAAGATGTGCGGCTACACCACTGTCAATGCTGGTCGTTCACCTCTGTTCGTTACGGGAATGCCAGCGTATAGAATCGATAAATTGCGCGCACACGATTGAGCCTTAAGCCGACCAGGGCCACAGTAGATTCGATCAGCATCGACCCCGGCTCAACTTGAAGATCTGTATCAGTTTAAGAAAAATTAACTTTCATCATCAAGTAATATCTCGACACTATCTATTTGCTTTTGATAAGATTTACATCATGAATTTTTCGGCGTTTGTTCATGTTCCTGCAAAAATAACAAAATACATTATTAAAATGTTTAAGGGAATCCCGCTACAGCTTTCACTTGTAGCCATATAGCTACGCTTGAGTGTGTGTCAGTGAGTAATTACTCGCTTAAAATGCTTTAAATTTATGAGTACGCAATGAAATATGAGTAGTTTCTGCTCTGTGTCTAAAATTTTGCTGAAAGTAACAAGTGTTTTCGAACGTATAGAATGAGTTTCTATGGCATTACATTACTCACTGTCTCTCAACGTAGATCCTAAACGCAATTCCTTTCTTACCGGCATCATCTGCTAGACACAAACGCAGTCTAATAATTGGTAAAAAAAAGAGTCCTAGCTACTCAAAATTAGCATCCGCTTTGGTTTGGAAAAATCCTTTCCAGCTCCTCTACTCTTTACCCAGCACGGCACCACTGATTCACAGTGCGGTATAGGAGTAATGAAGAAGCAGCCTGGATGCGAACCCCTGCTTGTTGCCTGTACTGATCCTTCTCGCATATATTTGAAAAACACAAGCTCAAGATGGCGAATTCTACGCAGAGGAGCTTGGTTAGCACTCAATGACGCGACCACATTGAGATTTCACTCGTGCCCCCAAGATGAGGCTCGTGTCACTTGGCCAAGGAAGTCTGCGGCTAAGAATCGAAGCAATTGTTTCGGAAATTAACAAAGCTCCCACCTTGTACTCCCTTCCAGCTCTCACACTGCTACTTCTCTTAATCTTATTTTCGCAGCCTCCTTCCTAATGCATCTATTCTTTTTTTCTTTTGTATTGTCACTATGCGCAACTTAAAAGGCCAAGAGTCAGTCAGTGGACATAATAATAACAAAAATAATTGGTTTTGGGGGAAAGGAAATGGCGCAGTATCTGTCTCATATATCGTTGGACACCTGAACCGCGCCGTAAGGGAAGGGATAAAGGAGGGAGTGAAAGAAGAAAGGAAGAATGGAGAGGTGCCGTAGTGGAGGGCTCCGGTATAATTTCGACCACCTGGAGATCTTTAACGTGCACTGACATCGCACAGCACACGGGCGCCTTAGCGTTTTTCCTCCATAAAAGCGCAGCCGCCGCGGTCGGGTTAGAACCCGGGAACTCCGGATCAGTAGTCCAGCGCCCTAACCACTGAGCCACCGCGGCGGGTAAACAGTGGACACCGGAAATGCGTTCTCCCTACGACCGCGGCGGCTGCGTTTTTATGGAGGAAAAACGCTAAGGCGCCCGTGTGCTGTGCGATGTCAGTGCACGTTAAAGATCCCCAGGTGGTCGAAATTATTCCGGAGCCCTCCACTACGGCACCTCTCTCTTCCTTTCTTCTTTCACTCCCTCCCTTATCCCTTCCCTTACGGCGCGGTTCAGGTGTCCAACGATATATGAGACAGATACCGCGCCATTTCCTTTCCACAAAAACCAATTATTATTATTATTATTACGACTACTCTTTTCTCTGTGTTTCTTTCGCTGGTATTAGTGAGAAAGTGTAAAGAGAAAAGGCGCGGGTATTTACCAGGAAACTAAAGCGGCAAAACAGTTCCAGCCCCGCCGCGGTGACTCAGTGGTTAGGGCGCTCGACTACTGATCCGGAGTTCCCGGGTTCGAACCCGACCGCGGCGGCTGCGTTTTTATGGAGGAAAAACGCTAAGGCGCCCGTGTGCTGTGCGATGTCAGTGCACGTTAAAGATCCCCAGGAGGTCGAAATTATACCGGAGCCCTCCACTACGGCACCTATTCTTCCTTTCTTCTTTCACTCCCTCCTTAATCCCATCCCTTACGGCGCGGTTCACGTGTCCAAAGATATATGAGACAGATACTGCGCCATTTCCTTTCCCCCAAAAACCATTTATTAATTATTAAAACAGTTCCAAAGCTCTTCTTGAATGAATCCTGGTCGCTGGGAAACACCGATGAAGGTGGCGTTGCTGCACCGCTGTGAACAACCTTCGGTGATTTTCCACAAGCTCGGGTAAACTACCTCCCTGCTAGCCTGAACTTCTAACCAAGCACACGCTCAGCGCTGTACCGTTTGGAAACTTTGTGATCCTTACAGTCCAAAGAGCACACAGGCACACAGATGCAGGCACAGTTGCAGTTGCTTGTATAAACCTTTCGGCCCCGGTGGCTTAAATTAACAACACAACACAAATGTTCCGCTCGCGCCTAAGTACCAGATGACAATACTATTATTTTTTACTAGGACGGTTCCATCCGAATCCCCGTTGCTATCGGCACCACTGTTCTCAAAAAGACTTCAAAACAGTTTTTAGTCTTCAGCATTTGCGTAATCATTCGAAGCCGACCTGATGTATCGAAGCTGCAGACTAACAGCACTACATCTCCTACAGACCCTACACGTAGAGTTATAATACCCATATTTCACAGAGCATGACGGCAACTATTCTCAGGTAGTACGTACAGTCTTGGCCAGAAGTCTTCAGGACACAGCGTTCAGCTGCAGCGCAATGAATGTTCCTAGAATGCTCCGTCTAGCGGATCATTCACAACACAAGTCAAGCAGGAAGCTTCTCTACCGCAAGAAGAAACCTTCTGCTAGCATTTCAAGGTCATTCGGTCTTTAATAGTGCCGTAATGCCTCTGTTACGCGGCTGAATGAGAGAAGTCTTTGGCCGTAAGACTTATGACCAAGACTGTGCATATGTGAAGCTGCTAGGTGGGCTTTAGGGTATAAAGCACAGGATCTCGATGCACTTGCGATAAAAAACAGTTGACCTTGTTAAGCATCTGGCCGTGTATCAGCAAGATGATCTCAAGCTTTTTAATTTTGTACGTATTTTTTATCACGTGTGAGCAGGCTGCCTTGCTTGCTAGAGGGCATCTACCATGCCTTCTGTACATTTACAATCGTGTACAAATTTCTCCTGTTTTCTCAAATGTCGGTTCACGAATTGCAAGAATCAACGCTCTAGCTTTCTTTCTACGCCAAATTTTCATAATTTATACCCACGCACCGCTAGCCAAAACTATTTTTCCAGCGTCGCCTGTTACATCCAGACGCTCTGCCCTCCGAGTTCCGAAGCTCGTCGTCCCAATGAAATTACGATATTCTATTTGATAACGTCATATGGCCATTTTCTTGTGACAATGTCACAATGTCGCATGACTATTGTCACAGTGTTACATTACCCTGTGTCGTCGGACATATTAACCCATGGGTCATAGCGCTCATTGCAGGTCGCATAACAAATTAATCCCATTACTAACAACGGTTACTCACTGAAACAACACGAACGATGCTCGCGACCATCTTACAGAACACGGCCCCCTTCAACATTAAAAGCAAAAAGTGGCTTCAATTTATGTGAACTTCACTTATATTTTTATATCTTCATACTGCGGTAGTCGACGCTGTTCGCTCATCGCATGGAAGCAAAATAATCGAATACAAATACGAAATGAATGAAGTTGCAATAGAAAGGCTTGGCCCAAATTGAAAAACTGCGTCTATTGCAAGCTAGGAACACTCACTATACACGACATCCTCGAAGCGATGGAGTTTCTCTGCAGCTTATATTTCCCGAACGAAGAAAGCAAGCGACTCACGCCGACCACACCGCATCGCCTCCTTCGATCTATTGTATTGCACTGAGCAGAAATGAATAAAAACAAAATTTGGCAAAAACCAAAAGGAATATTTATTTTCGTCCCGGCAGGGTATAAATCTTGGGCTGTTTCGCATTCCGTGCGCCCGTGAAATGAAATCTTGCTGGAACTGGCGTAGTACGTGGTAGGAGTAAAAAATAGATAAAAAGTGTCCTCAGGTAGGAGGAAATTAAAAAATATATAAAAAGGGGTCCAAGGGTACACAATGCAAAATAATTCTTTGCGACGCTACATTATGGAACACAAACATCCGGCCGGAAAAAATAGAAAACTCCATTGATCAGCCGCGGACATCGATCTGGCGCTGCCAATATTTTTGCATACCATCCCTCGCCTTGTCTCAGCGAGGTATGCGAGGAGGGCACCGGCGTCTCGCTGACAGATTGTTTGTTTCTCCTGACTCCTGTGTCTTCCTCGAACCTCGCCATTTTTCTTCTTCGTGATTGATATTCTTCATCCCTATCGGATATCCTGCTTTGAGACTTAGCCCGTCCAGGGAAGGAAAGCTCTCCCTAGCCTCGCGCCATCCCCAGCACAGGCACAGCGGTTCAAGATAGGACGCTGAGGCTATATGTGAGGACGGGAATCTTGATTCGCATAGGGGTGTGAAAGACAGAGTAGATGCATAGCGTTTTTTATGATTGTAAAACGCAAAAAAAAATAAAAGCCATGAAAAGCAGTTTGAACAAAAAGCTGCCAAAATATCTCATCCTTAGCAAGTGTATAGAATAAGTACTAAAACCCTAAACACCTTCGTAGCGCTGTTTTTTAAGAACATGGCTCACTGGAAAAAAATTAACAGCTTTGTTTATTTTCGGTATTCCTGGAGCGAACATCTTAAAGTGAGGTGCAGTCTCTACCTCTCTAAGACCTGAGGCGAGTGCTCGGAGCCGTCCGACAGTTGTCAGCCTTAACTGGTTGGCTACTGACCTCATCGGTTTTCGCAGGCGACAGCTTGTCTCCTTTGCTTATAATCCGCATTGCATAGAAAGGGTAACGGCCAACTTTGGGAGCCCCTCATAATGTCATCTGCTGTCTCGTCGCTAAAACGACGCGTAGGCAGCTCTTTGAGGTGAAATGTTCAAGGTAAAAGAAAAAGCGCAAAGATTTATAACTACGGAATCGAAACAATCAATTGAGAATATCACAGTCGTTTAAAGCATCGATTGCATAAAAACTCTGAAAACTTACGCTACTCAAGAGATTCCCAACCCGCAGTGTTCGTGTAAAGCAGAGGAAAACAAGGACTGCAACAACAAAAAAGAAAAAAAATTTTTCCTTCGTGCCCCGTTTCTTCTTGTCTTCGCCTTCGCAGTGCTGGAGGTAAAGAAGACTGTGCAAGCGTGGAGTTTGTTAGGGAGTGAGGTCCTGCTCTATTGTCCACAGCGTTCCTGGTACAGAGGGATAGTATCGAGGCCTTCCTTGTCACGTTCCAGCCGGTGTGGGGCAATCACTCGACATCAGTGAAGAAGAAACGGCAAAAGGGGGCTGCCACAGGGTGTAAGTGGACAAAAAAATAACGAAATCCCAAATAGAGACTCGTCAAACAGGAGCGTTTTAGAAATAAAAGTAAGTAAACATTGCCTGGTGCTCTGCCGCCGTGCTTTCATAGTTTCCATTTCCTCTTGCGCCACCGAGACTCCCCAAAATTGTCAGCGCCAACCGTCGACAAATTTAACCTCACACAAGATTTTCGCAGTGGATAACGTGTAAGATGCGAGAGAGAAAGGAACTTTTAGAAATATAAAGATTTTCTTCAGAGCCCAAGGAAAGAATGCATTTTTTATCAACAGCTCACAGAGGATAATCATATTGACTAAATGCATGCACCAACATAACTTTCCTTCCATACTTGCTGCATTACTTTCTTTCCTGTTAATTGGCTTACAACGCACGCTGACCCTCAAGACGTGGGTTCGATCCTGGCCGAAGCGGTCGAATTTCGTTGGAGGCGAATTTCTAGAGGCATGTGTACTGATCGATACCAGTGCACGGTAGAGAACCCTATAGATGGTAGAAATTTCCGGAGCCCTTCACTACGGCGTCCCTCATAGCCTGAGTATCTTTGGGACGCAAACTCCTATAAACCATAAACCATAAAACCTCTCTTCTTTTCAAATCATTCTGCTAAAAAAGTGAGAAAGCCTGTCTTGAAAATTTCAGCTCGCAAACATGACGTATACAAATAGCTGATACGTACTGCCTTCGTGTTTCTTTTCCCGTCGCTCAATGCTGCTGTTGTCACCGTATGCAATAGCGCTCAATGTATGGTAGCCTGGGCGTCTGATTTTTGCTCTCACTGTTTTGTGTGGTTGACAGATTGCAGTTACCCCGCCATTCACGCCGCACACGCAACACCAGCCGAGATTCTTGCCTTCAGTTTGCGTCTGCCTTAATCCCGCCCGTCCCTGCTTAGAAGTTATTAATTGCCTTAATTGTGCTCGGTAATTCCAGGACGCGCTTGCTTTTTTCTGTTGTATTTAAGCACGCATCATTGACGAACAGAAGAAAAAACGCCACATACATTAGCCGGGTAATGCGCCTAATACGAGTTGCACGAGATCAGCACACGTGGAATTTCGTTAACCGAAGTCGCTGCAGGCTTCCGTCTGCAGCAAGGAGTTATTCAGCTGTTGCAGAATAACCTAAAATCTCTGAAATAAAGCTTTCATGCACACCATCACCATCCTCATTCAAACAACGTGGAATTCCCTGATCTCCACCACCCGGTATTTTGTACAAACTTTGTCCGTAAAGTTTCGAGACTGATTTATTTTTTTCTCTAGAAATGATTCCACAAAACAAATGCTGGTGCGTATATGTAGCGCCATCTTTTCGGGCTAACCTGAGCTATTTATGTTAATTGCTGTGGCAGCCGCTAGATGGCACTACGTGTAGAAAATACGTTGTCACTAGTCGTTTGCGCATTTTACTGTGAGTGAATGTGGAGAGATGGACGTCCACCTCGAACAGCGTGTAAACATAAAATTCTGTGTGAAGCTTGGCAAGACAGCCACACAGACTTCTTCGTGACGCTTACGGCAACGAGACATAATCGCGGGCGCTAGTTTTCGAGTGGCACAACAGGTTCGTTTCGGGGAAAACGTCAGTGGAAGACGACAGAAGACAAGGGCGCCCTTCAACCTGACGGAATGAAAACAACGTGGCTCGGATCAAGGAAATCGCACAGCAAGACCGTACCAATACAGTCCGCATGCTATCAGATGCTGTCGACATTAGTAAGACAACATGCCACCAAATTTTGCGTGGGAACTTGGGGAAATGGAAACTGAATGCTAGACTTGTGGCGCCCTCCCTCACACAGTACCAGAAGGACAGGCGGGCATCACTGAGCGCTCATTTGGTCTCCGAGGCAGAGAAGGATGCTGCATTCGTCGACAGCAGCATTGCTGAAGACGAAACATGGCGTTTGCAATGCGATCCTCAAAAAAGAGGCAGAGCGCCGTATGGCGGTCCACAAGCACTTCGGCGTCGAGAAAGGTGCGGCGACAGAAGACCAAAACAAAGACGATGCTGGTAGTTTTTTTCGATGCCAGAGGCGTCACACCACGAGTTCGTCCCACAAGGGCAGACGGTGAATCAGGAGTTTTATATCCGCGTGCTCCAACACATGCGTGATGCACTGCGGCTCCGTCGCCCTAACTTATCGGCATCTGGACAATGTAGCCTTCTCCACGGTAACGCAAGGCCCCACACTGCTCTCAGCGTGATAAAAATTATAGCCAAGCACAGCATTACAATACTTCCCCATCCGCCATACTCGTCTGACCTCTCCCCATGCGTTTTCGTCCTGCTTCCTCGTGTGAAGAGAGCCCTAAAAGGTCGCTAGATGGTAGATGGGGAGAGTGGAGGCCATTCAAGACACCACGACAAAGGAGCTGACAGCACTGCCAAAAGATGTTCTTCAACTGTTTCAGAGACCTCAAGAAGCGTTGGAAGCTGTGTATAGACTGCAAGGGAGACAATTTCGAAGGGGTGCTGCACAAAAGATTTCAATGTTAAACGCATTTTTTTAATATACTCAGTCTCGGAACTTTACGGCCAAAGGTTGTATTTTGTGTTACGCTTTCTTCCCTTCCGCCTTCGCTACCGGCGGCATATAATATTCGTCAACACCACAGTCTTCATCTTTAGCATTCTGATTATTTCGGTTACTGTATAGATCTCTGCAGGATTATTCGACTAATTTGACTATATCATGAATACTGGTAACCACACTGCTCTCCTTGTCTCTAATGACATACTTAAGATTCTCACTACTGACAAATTTTCTCTCGTTTGGTTTTAGGACATTACAGCAAGTGAAAAAGCAAACAAGTGTTGAAAATAATCGATCAGTGTGGAGTTGGAGAACGTCATCTCATACAGAACCGCCACAGCGAATAAAAAATGCCGGGTTTTATGTTCCGCTGTGAAATCTTTGAACAATGTGAGTGTGTGGAAGAAGAGGCGTCACTGCTACCCTTTCTGAACTGGGCGTCAGTTAATTTTACCACATTAAGGTGTTACTGCCGTCGCCGCAAGCAAACCAGCACACAGTCTTGCACTCATCATCTCATCGGCAGACACTTCCGAGGTATGTAGTACTCACCCATACCAACACAACTTCTTATCCAAGGAAGTTTTCTTTCTTCATCCCCCGGTACTTCACCCTACCCTCTTCCTCCTTTCTCTCTTAAACTGGCTCTCCCTGCCACTTAATATATTTCACATGGCAACTTACTCACTCCCCAGCTTAGCTGAGGGCCTCGCAAACTCATTGTGATTGCGTCAAAATTGGTCGCTTCCTTTCACGCACCCGCCTTCGACGTTGAAGTTTCTTTTTCAATTTGACTACAATGCTCATATGTATTCTGTCTCTTCCTCACATTTAGCTTTTCGTTTTCCTTTAGTTGGAGTAGGTAGCTACGCTGCGTTCTCTGCGCTTATATTATCCTCCTGTTCCTAAAGGACTTCCGAGTAAAAAGCTGAGCAGGCGCATTAACTAACACGTGGGTAATAACTTTCACTCTGTCATTTCGTCTTCAAATATTTTCGATGCAGCTCTAGCAGTGGAGGCCTTTTACATTGAATTATTTTGTGAAATTTTATAAACTGATGACACAAGGTACATTTGTAGTAACGCTTTATATTTGCCCGAAGCGTGTTGACAGATGTCGGCATTTAAACAGCATTCTAAAGATGGCAGTTGAGTACAAAAAAAATGTTAAATCAAAGGTAACCTCTGTTTTCCCAGAAAATATTGACGAGACTAAATTTCAGAGTTTTTGTTCTTTACAAACAGCAAGTACGCACTTTATTTTAACAAACAGCTGTCTGTTCAACATGCGCTGTTCTGTTACCGACATTTGTAGGAATGCACTACCGAAAATCGCGGTAATAATGCGGAGCTGCGACTCGGAAACAGTATTTGGGCAAATAGCGTGTTAAAGAAAACACTCCGAAAAACCAAGTAAGGCAGCAGAAAGTAAAGGCGGGGGGAGGGGTTACAGCGATCGCCTTCATACGTATTCAACCTGCACGTACCAGTGAATTTGTGCAGCGGAACAAATAATTAGGGGCAACGTTTCAAGTGTTTCTGTGGTTTAATAGAAGCGTATAGAAAGCTGAACAGAAAAGTAACAAAGGTCGGAATTTTCGCTGAACAAGAAAGACCCCAATTTCATTCGTCAATTGCACAAGGGCCTTCAGAAAAACCCTTCAAAAGCAAATTTGCGCAAGCGATCGCATGCAACCGTAGAGTTTCTGTACAGCGCTCTGCCACTTTTGGCAGGAAGAAATATACCGCACGTGCTTCGCCAAAAACGAAAAAGTTCAGTTCTTCACTACGTCATCCCTGCAATTACTTTCTTCTTTTTATTTAGTCCGGGCCAGGCAAACGCACCCCTGCCACCATTAATCATCACTAGCGTGATGCAAACGAGCTTGAACAGCTCTGCCGCAAACCGCGAAAGAAGCCTCACACAGATAAGTGTGAGAACTGCTGGCATATCTGCATGCGCAGCTTTGCTTAAAGTAAGAAGAAAACATAAAGTAGGAGAAGAACAGACGGAATAGGCTCGAGAGAAAAGCAGAGAGAATCGGACAGAATCCAGCAGGCCAGACAGGGAAGAAACAGGGAACGCGTGAGCGCGTTAATGCATGGCTGCACACGCCTGCCGATTGCAACCACCGACCAACTTTGCTGGCGGTTGCACTTACTCCTACCATGCGCCGACCGCTCTCGCTTATGATGGCAAAGAAGGTAACAAAAAAAAAACCTCAGGAGCTTTTATATCTCTGTCCTATAAATTGGAAGCAAAGCGTATTAATTTTTTTTCTTTCTCTTTTCATAACGGAAATCCCAGTTCCTTCATACACCCGTCGTCTGCTGAAAAGGTTTGGCCAGGGACAAGCAAAAGTTTTAATACCACTATTTTTGCGCCTAAACTGTGAAAGCTACCATTCCATACCACTAAGGCAATGACGCAAGCAGCAGTTTTGGAGGTGTGCAAAGTTAGGCGCAGATAATGGGAACAGAAAAAAAAAACACAAATCGATATAAAACGTGGAAAGCACTTCAGCGTGCGCATTCGTGTTTAAGTTGCTTGTAAGTACAACGTAGGAGCGCATTCGAAAAGACGCCGCTTGAGGTGGAAAACAACGCTGGCCTAAAACGTTCTTTATGCAAAGCAGCATGAAAAGAAGAAAAGGCCTGCTCAAGCGCAATGCAAGTATGGTAAACACTTGCGACTATATATGGAAGGGGGGATAAAATGGTATAGAGCGTTGCTCCTTTACGTCGAGTGAGTTCTCGCGAGAAGGCGCATATGCCGCTCCCTCCACACTTCAAGCCGAGGTGTTCTCGCGGCGATTGCGTAGCTTTTTGAAATGACGGAGAGATACGCGGAGTAGAGGCGGTGACCGAACGTAGAGGAATTGAGGAGCGGTGTAAATATAAGAGACTAATCCGCAAAGAGTTTCTATCTTGCATCAAAAAGCGGCGCCGTTTTTACACTTCTTAGTGCCTCTTTCTTGCGAGTCCTCCTTTTGGTTGAGTTGGGAGCGCGCCATCGCTTTAATCTGTATTGCGTTTACGTTCTAGTGTTTTGTCTGTCCTCAATTTGTTACGTTTGCCTGTCCCTATTAAAATAATCGACTACTGTCAACATAGCAAATCAGTCTACTTAATTTGGGCCATAAATGTTTTGAGTCAAGAAAGTAAAAATAGGAAGAAGAGGGCAGAAGCGAAGGTGGTTTCTTTCAGTCATGGGTGCTCGTAATGCATGCAGCGCGCGCTAATAAGATCCCGCCAAAGTCGGATATTATAACTTCCTTCTTAACTGCGACCGCCGTAACTTTTTTATATATTTACCGCTCCTCAATAAAATATCGCGATGCTATGCCCTGTCACAAGCACTTTCAGATGCTACTCGTGAGGTAACATATTACTTTTGGCGTTGAATCCCAGTAGGCAGTATGCAAAAAATAAAATCCCCATGGTGGAATAGAAAAGGCTTATAAGTATGTTTCCGAAGCACACTGTTTTTTATAGCGCTCTGTCGAAACAAACGACATCTCTCAGTTACAGCTGCCTAGCCACCATTTAAGTTCAGGCTGCACACTCGTTGGGCGAGTAAAAAAATAAAAGGACAATTTCGTCCCAAGCCCGGAATGCGTAAAATAGATCTTTCTTCAAAATTTTCACTTCCTTCCAATTTAAACGGCGCACTCTTGAGACCTTCATTGTTGCAGTTTCATTTCTTTGGGTGTGTTTTTTTAAGTTGTTGCTAAGTTAACATCCTGCGAAGCCGCCTGATTCTTCCATACATGACAAGAAATTTTTGTACAGCCTCAAAAGAACAAAGACGATGCTGAGCGCTCTTTCCCGATGCTTTCATGTAATTTATCAAGAAAACGTGCCTGGTCCATTGTCACTGTGGCGAGGGACCATTGTAAATGCACCTACTCTTCATCTTTTACTGTCCCTCTTTCTTTTTCTCATGCGAGCATGCTTATTTTGTTTTTTTTTGTTTCTGCTGAAACACTCTTGCGTTCTCTTATACGCGTCATCTATCAAGAGCTTTGAATAGAAGCAAGCGATGCGCAACGTATTTGCTTAAAATTTCATGGTCCTAAGAGTCAAGAGAGACCCTGCGCTAATTATTTACTACACAAATTAGGAACCTTCAACTTGTTATGCAAGTGACATAGTCTATGATCGTGGCTAACCTGTGTAGTGTGTTAGGCAACGCCCTTGCTTGATTTATTTCTCTTTTGTTACGTGGTGGCAAGGCGAATGTTAAGCGCAGAAATATGGGGATGTTATACTAATGGCCTGCGGCACTAAAGTGAGCGCAGCGTCCGGAGTGACTACCCTCCTTAGCCCCGCCTTGTCTTCATTATCTCAATTATACATTTAAAAATGGTGCTAGCCTCTCATGCGATTTAATAGCAAGAGTGAGTACAAAGTGTTTGCGATAGCTACGAACAAAAATGGCTATTTTGGCGAATGTTCTTGTGCACACAATTTAACCATGTCTTGTTTGAATGGTGTTTTGTAATTCAAGATTACTGCCTCATTATCTAAAATTATTTCTGTCAAAAATTGTCCAAAAAAGAAAGATTAACGCTCTAAGAGAAAAAATACGGCGCCCTTTGTTACAACTCATTCAAACTGCTAAAGTACACGACGTGTAATTCATTCAGAGTCACAGTTATTCCCCTCAGCCTTGAGTCCTGGGGAAGAACGAAAAGCCCTGGTAGCTTTCTGGGGGCCATGCTAATCTACATCGCCATTTGTGAACGTAGATGTATCGCGAAAATATCGTGTCATGCGAAAGTATTTGTTACTGAAGTTCATTCCTTGTGAAGCGTCAAATATTTCCTATATTGATAGAATTTACCTTCGTTTCACAGTGGGTTATATCGCAAAGGAGCACATCCTAACTTCACAACAGATTTGCTGCCGAGTTGAGCTCTTTTTAACTGGCTGTCTTTAAACTGCTGTAAGTAATTGAATTGAATGTAACAAACAATTTGCAGCATAATAAGCAACCTTCAAATGACAAACCTTTGCTTCCAAAATGTTGACGTTGTGTAACGCGAGACGTCGCGAATAAAGTTTTTATCCTCTAGAAGGTAAGAACAACTAATGGTGTAAAAAAAGAAAACAGGGGTTTCTAAAGTGGCGATGCGAGACACCAGAAATAACAGCGCTCTGTCGAGAAGAAGTCCCCTGTGCTGTTTCGTGTCGCACCTTCTGGTGCTGGGCAGAAGAACTTTATAGATGTTCCCTCCACCTCAGCTCCTTCTCATTTGTCTCAAAAGCTAGACTGAGAGTTATGAATTAAGGAACGTAACTTTGCATTTTTCTGCAAGTAGGTTTCATCTCCGCTCTACACAGTAACGAAGGAGGTAAGGAAACACACCCACAGCCTTTGTTGTTTGAGCACCGCTTAGTTCGCTGGAAGAGTAGTGTGAAGCACTGAGGCAGCACTGGTTACTCGGTCCCGCAGACAGGAAGTGCCACAAGTAGTGGTGAGCGATATTTTCTGAACGTATTATCTGTGACGCAATCCGTGGCGCCAGCCTCCTAAAGCCCAGCTCAGAAGAATACCATCGTGTGTCCTCCTGCATAATGCAGAGATGGAGTGGGGGAGGAGGATAGGAAGTCGTAAGGGAGCAAGAAGCTAGAAATATTGGAGTTCGATATGCGGACGAGTTCTTATCCCGGCTCATTGCAATATCGCGGAAAACGAGATTTAGACGGCAGACCCAGTCTGGTTAAGATTTTTTTCACGCTTTTTTTCTTTGTTTGAAATGAATTCTGCTCAAGACAGGCTGAGAAGTTCAGAAAGCTTGGCATGTGTAGAGTCGTAGGCTCGGGTCTTTCTCTCACTCTTTCGCTTGTTGGGTAAGCCGAATGAATGAACGGTGCCTCAAGAAGAGGCACTGCGAACTCTGGAAACGTAGACTAAGTCCAGCAGACGCCGGCATAGCTTTGTTTTATGGTTGGTTAGGTTGATACTGGGGTGAAAACTACGTTGCGCGCTTCCGTGTGCTTGCAGAAAAAAAAGAAAAAAAGCGTGAACCGTGGGTGTTGTTCGTTTTGCTTGCTAAACAAAGAGTAAGGATCTTTTTCAAGGAGAACAAGTGAGAAGAGGGAGTTTGTGCAGATCTCAGGACTCCAGAAAAAAAAACAGAACAAAATGGGGAAATATAAGAAGGTTAGGAATTACCAAAGCCCAGAACAGCACTACTAGATAAGAAAGTTACCGACGAGAACATTGATTCACTGACTGACCGACCGACTGACTGGCCGATTGATTGATTGACCGACTGACCGACCGACCCACCGACCCACCGACCAACGCACGGCAGCAACACTGTGATCTAGAATGTCCCCCATTAATTTACTTATGAGAAACTTCTATTGAAAAATTTTCCCGCCACTCGAGTCACACTTGTGACGTGTCTACCCTCGAAAGAGCTCCGAGCCCAGCATTTTGAGGCAAATGTGTAGCCTATCCTCTGCAACCAGCACCAGCAAAACTGTGTCGACGCAGAGCAGTTTCCTTCCAAAATGTTCGGAGTAATTTTTTTTATTTTGTTTATACAAATGCTCCATTTTCAGTGAATGTCGTGTTTTTGTATACAGGCAAACTTTAACCTCTACTCAGTGTTCCTTTAGCCCAAGTTTTCGAGCTAGTGCGCTTCGATTGATTGATTTTCTTTCAATATTTAAAGCCTTCATGAGAAAGCTAACATGAGACTCATCTACTCTCCCTAGTTGCAAGCATCTTTTTTTTTCAGTGAAGGCTATCTGCCAAATGGCACCGAAGACGCACGATTTTGTTTTTAATTAAACTGTTGAAATTAATCTTGCTACTTTTTTATATTTTCGTAATGCATTTTGGACAGATGCTGACTGTTTTTATTTGCGAAGCGGTGGCGGAGTTGTTTGAGAGCCCGTCTCGTATGCGGTCCTCCAGTATGCGGTTTGATCCCCAATGACACCGGTTACCACCGGTTTCCAATTGTTGCAGACTTTCCCGTGGCCTGGTGCTCGGTTGCATTTACGGTGAACTGCTTGAAGAATGGAACGGTTACCTGACCTTGTGCATACAAAAACATCTTATGCCAGGCTACCATTTCGCCAAAAAAGCTCGTCGTCATCAGCTGCTCATCATCGTCATGAATGTTTGTAGCATAAAAAGGGGATTCACTTCTTGCAGTTCACTTCTGTTTTCTACGTGCCGTGTCAAAAACGAAACAAAATAATTGGCATATTTTTTAGTGTTTCTTCGACTACTCGCCTCATAATTGATGCCCTTTGAATTTTCTTGGTGTCCACACACATGCATATTGATGAACCAAGGTTGTTTAGAATTTATTTTTCTTTCGGCACCTCTGTCCTTGTTTGTTGCAATGTCGGAGACCCGAGACCTTCCAAAGGGCATATTCAAAAAGTAAGGGCCGGTCGGTGATTGAACAAAACATATTCGTTAATAAAAGCTTCTATTGACGGTTTTAGTTTCCTACAAACCTACTTCACTTTTCTACCTAATATCCGCTCACTTCTAAGAACTTTTCACAAAGCTGCACCAGCTTCTTTAATCTATCTGCACGGAAGTTAGCCGCCTGAGAACTGAAGCAGTTGTCAACGGCGGGTGTGACGAGACTATATCCCACACTCTTTGTGACTGTCCTGCATACATCGCCGATAGGCAGTCTGTCCGCTCTGCGCTGGAGCGTCTAGATCCACGCCCACTGATGCAAATGAAGATTCTTGGGCACTGGCTGCGGCTACTGTCGGCGGTGAAGGCCTCCCAGGCACTGCTCCGCTTCTTGAGAACTTCTGGCCTGCACGATAGGCTGTGAGTGTGCCGAACGCTTGCTGACTTCGCATACTGATTTTATTTTCCTCCTACTCTCTTTCCTCCTTCATTTTTATATCTCCCCCCTATCCCCTTCACCCACGCAGGGTCATAATTGCTTTTTTTTTTGTTTTTAGGGGGCGGGGGGAGGAAATGGCGCAGTATCTGTCTGATATATCGTTGGACACCTGAACCGCGCCGTAAGGGAAGTGATAAAGGAGGGAGTGAAAGAAGAAAGAGGTGCCGTAGTGGAGGGCTCCGGAATAATTTCGACCACCTGGGGATCTTTAACGTGCACTGACACCGCACAGCACACGGGCGCCTTAGCGTTTTGCCTCCATCGAAACGCAGCCGCCGCGGTCGGGTTCGAACCCGGGGGCTCCGGATCAGTAGCCGAGCGCCCTAATCATTCACCCACCGCGTCGGGTACTCCAAAACTCAAAACTATCCAGGGTAGCAAACTGGTGTATTCTTCCAGTTGACCTCCCTGTCTTATCTCCTCCTCCTCCTCCTCTTCCTCCGCAAAGGCGGTCTTGAGTTCCTCGCCGTCCTGGAACCGTTCTCCACCAAGCCACTCTTTCAAGCGCAAGAAGAGGCAGCAGTCGCTAGGAGCATGGTCGGTACTATAGGGACGATGTTGAAAAAGTTCCCAACCAAAGTCTTCACTCATCTCCTCGGTTCGGGCAGCGGTGTGAAGACGCGCGTTGTCGTGAATAAGGACTATTACAGGCGACAATTTCTGGCGCCACCAATTTTTGATCCCACGTCTGTTTGGTGAATGTTTCGCAGTGCGCGGGCGCTGTAATTGTTTTCCCTAGTTTCATTAAATCAATGGAAAGAACGCTGTTTTCGTCCTAAAAACGGTAGGCGTCGTTTACCGACTGTAGTAACGAAATTGCTTGATTTTTATTTCGGTGAAGGTGAAGTTTAATGGCGCCACTGCATTGTTTGCAGCAGTGCATACGCTTTTCGCCACCCATAACAATACCCAGGGCACAACTTTTGATGAAACTGGGCAGCTGATGATCTCTTTTGCATACAAAAATCCAATGACAGCATGCACTTCGCAACTGGCGGGAGGAACGATTTTCGCGGATATCGCTGTCTGCATTCGCCGAGGTGCAAACGGCAACGGAATCATAATAATTACTTCAATGATATCGGAAACCATAACAGATGGCGCTCAATGGGTAGAACTCTGTTTTGAACCGTCGATAGTTAGTTGTAAGCAAATGGCACTTCCTTCATTATTACGCCTCACACTTCCGATGTCCCATTGCCAGATTAAAACATCAGATCCACTGAAATATTTAGCGTACGCGATTGAACGGAAAAAAAGAACCAAGAAAGAGTTTTAAGAAACAAGCAAGGATAAAATGTGAAAATAGAACACCCATGATCTAGCCCTTTCATACGGAATGATATGGGTCAAATCTAGTGTATAAGAATACCACGATATGGACTTGATATGAGGTGCCTTTTTACACAATTGGTCGTCTTTAAAGACTTATCGTATTCCAGCGCATTGATAAGTGAACCACAGAAGCTGAGATTAAACTCTGTCTTGTCTTTGTGTAACACTCATCCTGTCGGCTGAACTACGAATTATTCACGACTTTGTGAGAGTTTGGTGCTACTTCATTCTGTGCGCCAATTGAGAAAAGCTGATAATAAGCAATTGCTTGCCTCTGAATGTACTTACATTGTCCACTCCAAACAGCCATGTTGTTTCGCTGATGCGCATTGCCTATTAACCAAAAAAACGCTCCGCAGAATTCTGTTTTTTATAGGAAAACGCAGTGTGTTTATATTCTTTCATTAGGAATTGATCATAAATATTTGTGACGTCACCTGTAGATGCAAACACACCTAATCCATCCTCATCATTAGCTTGACTACGCCCACTACATGGCAATGACCATTCTGATATTATATCTCTCCAATTAACTCTATCCTGAGCCTTCTGCGGCCACCTTATCCCCTCAAACTTGTTAATCTCAACCGCCCACATAATTTTCTTCCGCTCCCAGCTACGCTTTCCCTGTCTTGAAATTCAGTCCGTTACCTTTAACGGTGGTCGCGTTTTTATGGAGGAAAACCGCTAAGGCGCCCGTGTGCTGTGCGATGTCAGTGCACGTTAAAGATCCCCAGGTGGTCAAAATTATTCCGGAGCCCTCCACTACGGCACTTCTTCCTTTCTTCTTTCACTCCCTCCTTTATCCCTTCCCTTACGGCGCGGTTCAGGTGTCCAACGATATATGAGACAGATACTGCGCCATTTCCTTTCCCCAAAAAACCAATTACCTTTAACGGCCATCGGTTATCATGCTTTCGCATTACATACCCTGCCCAACCCCATTTCTTCTTCTTAAGACTAGGATGTCATTAACCCGCGTTTGTTCTCTTAGCCACTCTGCCCTCTTCGCGTACTTTAACGTTACACCTATCATTTTTCCTTCTATAGCTCGCTGCGTTGTCCTCATTTTAAGCTGAACCCTTTTCGATAACCTCCACGTTTCTCCCTATAGGTGAGCACACGTAAGACACAGTCGAGGGCGAAAGTAAGAGCCTCCCTCGCTCGTGTTTCGAAGCTTGCCGCTGTCCATGGGGGCGCCACTAGACGAAGCGTGCTGCTGTCGTGACCAGCGCATTGGGTCTCGACAGTAGCAGGGCTTCGTCTAGTGGCGCCGCCATGGAGAGCGGCAAGCTTCGAAACACGAGCGAGGGAGACTCTTACTTTCGCCCTCGGCTGTACATCAAATTCACGGCGTTTTTTTTTTTAAAGCTGGCCATTCGGGGTCTGCGCATTTCACCTGCCTGTCGCTCGCTCGCTAAAATGGCCTCTAATGTGCAGCATGATTTATTATTGCTTAAAGCTGAAAGATTTTGAAGTCTTGTGCATAGTTCGACGAAACTATTTCCTGATTATTGTCTTTTTCGTCCGCTGTTCTTGACCGTAGCCGGTGCCTCAGGAGATGGTTCAGCCACCTCAGGAATGACATTTAGTGAAAAGGATAATTTGTGCGCCAGTGCAGCCAGTGCAAGCATAACGAACAGCCCTACATTTGCTCTTTTACATTGCGGCAGGTAGCTGTCAAAAAATTAAACTTTTCTGCGTAGCCAACTGACTTTTCTTAAGGCCGCTACGAAGTTTTAAGTATTTCCGGGTGGTTTCACTTATGACAATGCCTACATATTGAATGTATGGGGTGTGTAGTAATAAGAGTGTACTTAAATCTTTCTCGACGACGTAATTAAGCGTGCATTACATCTTACTCAACAAATAGAATAGTTTTGCACGCGCGCAAGCAACTAAGCGAGTGGAGAACATTCTTTGGCTAAGAGATAAAATAAATATAAATTGCTCGCATTCCAAATCGCTGACAATTTTACGTCTTCACCGCGGTAAAATTGTAGTCAAACTAAACCCTCAGGGGTCAGCCACTAAATCGCCTATATTTATTTCTTGTTCAGACCTGTGCTTCATTCCTGTCTCTGCTCCTCCGCTTCTCATATTTCAACCACGTCGGGCTCAGCCAATTGCTTGAGTCTTGTTTACTTTTGCGCCATGGTTCAACTTTCCGCATCTCCACTTCCCCTGCCGGCTGCTTTGCATACACGAGGCGGCACATGCATCATTTATTTACTCAGAGAAACGTGTGCAAGGGTACGCCGCAGCAGTTCACCTTACAAAGCCCATCTCTTTGTCACTCTTTCCCCGCCTCTCTTCCTCCTCTCTTTAAACCTACTGCTTTGTTGCCGCTTGTGTTGGGTCGAAGAAAAAATAGGGACGGTCGGAAACAAAGCGCCGTTTCCAGTTCACGAAAAAAGCGACTGCATAAAGAGAGGGGTGGAATGGCAGACGAGGCTGAAATTTGCATGAATGTGCTGTCAATGCTTTAGAGTAAAATGTCCTCTCTCGGCCCTCTTATGTTGTCCACACCTTCCCAGAGCATTCGATACATGTTTCTTTATGTTGTTGAATTAATTCCTGCGGGGCATTTCCCGGCATGTTTTAGCGCACCTGGTGCTGCGTTAATTCGCACATGGCGGCAACACTTCTAAGTCCGCAGTGCGCAGCCGTCCCAGGTAACCAATCAGAATCAAGATTTATCCGATAGACACAAACTGGGAGGCCTTCTATACCACATTCTTAAAACAGAAAATGCGACAGCATTTAGGTTGCCCGCTGTGGTGCCTACAATGAGTGCAAAATGATATTGAGATTTTTCCTGCCAGAACTGTGCTTGGAACCGGTGCTGTTGTACTTATATCGTATGCAAAAGTCATCAATTTCTACAACGTTAGGGTGCCTTCTATTGTATTATCATATAGTATTAAACTAATCCGGCCCGCTAATTTACCTTAATCCACTAAGTAATCCCCATTTATCATCCGTAATCGATTTTGTTGGGTGGGCATGACTGAAAAATTTTTGGGGTCCTTTGAAATTTTGGCGTGTGGGCTAACTTCCAAATATGAGAGTCCCCAGGTTCTCATTTTTGGTGGACGCTAGTGATTGGTCCGCTGGTGGTCACGTGGTATCGATGACGTCACGACCCTCTCAATCGCAATCATTGGCCGCGACGAGTCCTCGTAACCCAACTGGCGCAGTGGGGCAGGGCTTAAGCGATGCGCCACTTCCCCGGCAGGTTGCTGTTTCAGACACAGCCACCGGTGGGGCTTGCGAGGCCCAGATTGCTCTTCCCGAGATCCCGTAACACTCATGCGCCACGCCACTGGGGCAGGTTGCCACGTGCCATGGTGGCCAGATCGCGATAACATCGCCAGGTCACGCGACCTTTCTCGATCGAGCTTTTACTCAACTGCTACCTGCCGTGGTGGGCAGTTTGCTAACAATCCGGATGGAAGTTTTCCACCTACCACGATGGCCAGATTGTGATGACGTCAGAAGGGCACGGAAATCAGGAAATTTCTTGGCAGAGAACCAGAAATTTCTTATGAGACGACAGCCTAAATGGCTTCCGGGTTATAGCGCATCACAGGACAGGGACAGTGAACAAGAATTTAAAGACAGAGCGCTGTATATGTCAGTTCTTGTTCGCCATCCCTCTCCTGTGATCCACTATAACTCGGAAATATGAACCAACAAGTTCGTGTCTCTGCGTAAAAAGAGCAGCTATGACTTCCTAAGCGTAAAATGTACATGTGGCCGTGTATAGCGTACATATTGCCTCCATGGCCGTGAAGCTAAGAGGATAGGTCGTCTGAGTTATCCCGACTGGCTTGCATGAATACAGAGCTAAAGAATGGGAAGAAGTTGTGGAGGAATAAAACATTTGCCTCAATAGAATGTATGGGTTTCCTTTGGTAGTCCGCAGAAATCGTTTCTGCAGCAGTTGAACCCAGAATTACGCGTATCTGCGAGTTTTTTTCCTTCTTCTCGAGAGATGCCTCAGAGGCACAGGCGAAAAACAGATGAAAAAGGTTTGCTTTTATCCTCTGCGGTAATATACCTTATTCTATCTCAAAGACAGTGCTACTAGTACACATTTGGCGTCCAAGCATTTTTGCGTTGTCTTGGTTTATCATTTCTTGAGACGTAGTGTGATAGAGCGTGAGGTTCATGGATGCTTCTTTCTTGTTGTGAGTCTCCAACACGCATAATCACAGCTCAGCTTCTTGTATAGAACGATCAAAACACATTTTAACGACTGACAAGGCACTATAAATAGCGACAAGGCCAGAAACACGTCGTTCCGAATCAGAGTTACGAGCATTGTGAGTTCTGCATTGCCTGGTTCTGCACCGCACAGGGTTTAGGCAGAAAACAGATATACCATGTTGTTCTCGTTGTCATGTCTGGCAAGCATATCATCTCAGGCAGACATTTCATCGCTTCGCACCTGCTACAAATTGACGAGAACCTTCGTAATCATGATGTGCTTTCCATGTTGTTTCCTTTTTGATGGCCGTGAGCCGCAAATTCGATTTCGGTTTGTCAAATGTAGATCTAACGTCCAAACCTGCACGCGCGCTTGTACACCGGCAGTGGCTCTTCGCATTTGCCGCTTCGCGACATGGCCGTCCTTGAA
Source organism: Amblyomma americanum (assembly GCA_030143305.2). Taxonomy (NCBI): domain Eukaryota; kingdom Metazoa; phylum Arthropoda; class Arachnida; order Ixodida; family Ixodidae; genus Amblyomma; species Amblyomma americanum. The sequence goes on along the minus strand of JARKHS020000581.1, from coordinate 127,199 downwards.
ATTCGATTTATTCAAAGGCAGCCCAGCGGCTGACGAGCGCGTCCCATTTCAGTAGCCAAAAAAAGGTTGGCCGAGAGCTGGGCAGCTTGAGCCGTGTGTTCAGCTAACGCGTTCCGAATTTCTTTTTTCACGTTTTACTACTTTTTTGATGTCGATGGCGCTCGTGACGACGACTGTGGGGACATCGGCGAGGCGAAGCAACGTGAGCGGACTTTAAACGCACGAAGAAGCATTCTTCTTTTTTTTTTTTTGAGTACCAGTTGCAGACCGCTGGCCGTCGTGCAAGAAATGCGTAGTGAATGCAAATCGCAGGTCTTGAACGCGGCGCGGCCTTGTTTGTTTGTGTTGTCACTTGGAAGCGACTGTTAAAAGAAGAAGAACGCCACCACACTCCTGTACACGGCTGCCAAACATCGTTTTCGAGCCATGCACGCAGTGATGCAGTGAGCGTGGCGCCAAGGAATGCGATTCTGCTCGCCAAACTCAAATCTGGATCGCATCTTTCCATTCCGTACTGTGTGACAGCACGCAGTGTTCCGAGAGAATTCACGTTGTCAGCGGCTTCTACGGTCCGGAAACGCTTGTTCTGTATGCCTGAAATTTGAGATAAAAAAAAAGAACAACACAGATGGAATAGAACTGCAACACATCGGTGCCAGCAGAATGATTCTTTACTATCAGTCTTGTCATGTTTTGACTTTGGGTCATACCTCCGTTCGTAAATGTTCGAACCGATCACCACTGCACTTGCAAGTGCAGGACATACTGGAACAGCATAGTAAATGGGTGATGAATATGGCTACGAAAAATTAGCAAACGGCAAATGCTAGAAATATTTTAGGCGACATACAGGAGTAAAAGGCAGCACGATTCAAAGCGCCCTTCAAACCAGCCATCATCATCCTGGTGTCGTCACTAAAAACGAACGGACTTTCCTGACTGAAGGAAGAACAGGGATCTGCATTCGTGGAACAAAAATTCAGTCCGCAGAACAAGGATCCAACTCTAGCTAGGGCATTATTTGTTTATTTATTTATTTCTGATACCCTCATGGCCCACAGGGCATTATTGAGGGGAGTGGTACATAGATATAAAATGAAACTCTTACAAAAAAGGGGGTTAACGCATACATAGGCATGCCTACAAAAAAAAAAGCTATCTGCAAGAAAATACATGATTCAAAATAGCGAAACAATAAAATAATTAGGAATACCAACACCAAAACGAATAAACTCACAAAAACAGTCAAAAACATTTCATGTAAACACAAAGATATGAACTAGAACATCACCCTTCGTAGAAACATTGAACGGGTGCAATGGCAGAAGGCTATTAACAGAACAAAGTGCATGCGAGAAAAAAAAAAGGAACAGGGCTAAATACACAATATACAAAACGAAGTGAACCAACTGAGGCTATGGTAAACCATAATGTAATGACAACAGTGCCCTAAACTCATCAACGTCCTTTGCAGCTACAATATGTGGTGGTAGGTGGTTCCACTCCGACGATGTTTTTGGAATAAAGGAATTTATGCAGGATGTTGTCCGGCAACGAGGAACGCCAACTTTCCGTGAGGGATCGATGCGAGATGAAACATATGTTGGTGTTGTGATCAATGCTTCTTTCAGAGTAGAGTTCATGCTGTAAATTTTAAAAAACAGACACAGACGGGACACTTTTCTGCGCAGAGCAAGAGGGGTTAACGATAAACTATTTTTTATTTCTGTGACACTGGAAGCACGATCATAGTTGCGCACAATAAAACGCACTGCTCTATTCTGCACAGCTTCTAGAGCGTCGATGAGTGTGTTAGTGAAAGGGTCCCATACAGAGTTAGCGTATTCTAATTTTGAGCGCACAAGTGACTTATACAGAAGAAGCTTGACATGGGTTGGTGCTAAGTAAAAATTGCGCTTAAGGTATCCAAGCATGCGGTTAGCGGAAGCTTTGATAGAGCTGACGTGTGCTTTCCAAGTTAGATCTGATGTTAGAATGACGCCGAGATATTTATAAGATTCCACGGGTGTTAGCAAGGAAGAAGAAATAGTGTAGGCAACGGGACTTGAATTTTCGCGACGGTAAAAGCGCATTACTTTGCATTTAGTCGTATTAAGAGTCATTTGCCATTGTGAACACCAGTTAGAGATAGTGGTTACGTCAGTCTGAAGTAATTCAACGTCATTCGTATTTTTTATTTCGCGGTAAACGACACAATCGTCCGCAAAGAGTCCTACTGAAGATGTTACATTGTTAGGCAGGTCATTAATATATACAAGGAACAGCAAAGGACCTATGACAGAACCTTGTGGGACGCCGGAGGTCACAGGAATGGATGACGAGTTAAAGCCATTAGCGTGTACATACTGCAATCGGTTAGACAAAAAGCACTCAATCCACCTTAGTACATTATGATCAATATTAAGTTTACTTAGTTTGTAAAGAAGTAAGTTGTGCGACACTGTGTCAAATGCTTTGCGAAAGTCTAAATAAATACAGTCAGCCTCATTGCCATGATCAAGTATGAAGTTAATATTGCTCGTAAGACTTATTAATTGTGTTTCGCAAGAGAAGTATTTTCTAAAACCATGTTGTGCACAGTTGAAGAACGAAGATGACTCAAGAAAGTTAGCTAGGTGAGACAGGATGACATGCTCCATTATCTTGCAAGGAATGCTGGTTAATGATATTGGTCGATAGTTGAGTGAAAGGTGTTTGTCGCCTGATTTGTGGAGTGGAACCACCTTACCCAATTTCCAGTCATCTGGGAATTCACCGTCTTGTAGGGATTGCTGAAATAATTTTGACAGTATTATGGCAGAATATACTTTAGTATTTTTCAGAATTTTACTGCTGATATTATCTGGACCACAAGAAGAGGATAGTTTCATGTGATCTATGATAGTTATGATGCCTTCAAAATCAAAATGAATGGGATCCATTGGGAATGTGATGTGACCATTATAATCCGGTAGTGATGTGCTTGAGGAGAGATAAAATGCCTTAGCAAAAGTTTCATTAAGTACCTTAGCACTGTCGATAATAGGGATGGGATTTGATTGCGCATCGAGAAGAGAAACTGATGGCTGGACTGAACCGTTGACAACGTTCCAGAACTTTTTTGGATCAGTTAGTAAAAGTGATGGCAGAGTGACGTTAAAATATCGCTCCTTGGCTATCTTTAACGCATTTTTGTACTCCTCAACCACACCTCTGAGTGCTGTCCAATGTTCAGGTTTTCCCGATGACTTTGCCTTGGAATATAACCGTCTTTTTTTGTTACCAAGGCGTTTTAATGACCGGGTGAACCATGGTGACCTGCCATTAGTAGTGATGATTCTTCGAGGAACATGCAATTCAGTTAGCTCAAGTAGTTTGTTCTTAAATAAACACCAATTTTCATTAACAGACCTTTGGTCAGACTTTATGAGAAAGTCATCCAAAAATAGCTTAAGGCCATCATTAATTGACGTAAAATTTGCCTTAGCATAGTCGTAAATGGTTTTAGTTTTATTTCGCGATTTGTTATACGGTAAGCTTAATTCGATAAGGAGTAGGTAATGATCGCTTAAACCTGGTAAGTAGCTTACGTCGGAAACAAGGTCTGGGGAACTAGTTAGCAAAAGGTCTAATATGCTTGAGCTTGTAGATGTCACCCTTGTAGGTTGTGTGACTACCTGTGTTAATGAAAAGGTGGAGCAAAGTGCTGAAAAACTTGTTGATTCTGATGATCCATCGTTGCCTAAATGAGTGTCTGACCAGTTAATGGCAGGAAAGTTAAAGTCACCAAAAAGAAAAATAGGCCGATTAGGAAACCTTGTTTGAATTATGTTAAGAATGTCATGGAGGTAATTACAGAAGCCAACGGTAGTAGATGGTGGACGGTAACATGCACAAAAGAGGAGAGCTTTGTTGTTAATTTTGATCTGGACACAAATGAACTCAAGAGTGGGATCAAGGTTAACTTCAAAGCATTCTATATCCTCAGATACAGCGATTAAAGTGCCGCCGCAGCGGCCAGAAGGGCGGTCACAACGAAATATATGGTAACACTTTTGTGAGGAAAATATTTCGCTATTGCGCACGGATTCATTGAGCCAAGTCTCTGTTAGTACGATAATATCAGCCCCCATGGTATCGGTGGTGCAGGATAAGCTGTCACGATGACAAAAAACACTGCGTATATTAGTGAAAAGGATAGAAATGTTTCTAAGTGTTTTGCGCTGGTCGATGCTCATCCTTATCTAGTTATCTTGGAGAACAATGGCTTGAAGTGCTTGAGTTGGTTACAACACGTGTTGAATTGTTTTCCCGGACACTATCAGTTATAGGGCAGTACACGTAACATCTTTTCTTAAGAATAAGCTTGTTGTAGCGGAGGCTAAATGATTCTCCCAGATTTTCCCTTCGAGACCTATCCTCTAAATCGTTTAAACGGATTTTAAGCTTCTCATTTTCGTCCAGTGCCCTTTCAGCATTTTCTTTCACCGTCGCCAAATCTTCACGAACTTCATCTAGAAGCTCCAGTTTATCTTCAACCGAATTAAGGCGTATTGAAAGGTCTGCAATCTGTCCGCTCAATTCTTTCTGATTGGCTGTGAGGTCTTGCAAGGAACTGAATATACGCTCTTGCCCTTCCTCAATTTTAGCAGAACGGTCCCTAAGGTCATGAAGCAATGCTAAAACCGCTTCGCTTCCGTCTTGAACCGACTGGGCATTCCTCGCGGCACCAGTTTTGTTCGGCCCGGGATTCAGCTCGACATCCCTACACAGCAGCAATTTCATTACGCAGAAACACTCATGCACATGATTCAAAAAGAGTTGTGGGCACGGGAACACAACAAGGAATGCATTACTGGAGCGCTTAGAAGATGTGTAACTAACCTGGAACAGGCAGAAGCGGAACAAATTGGTCGGCTGCATTGTAGCGTTGTTCCCATGCCCACTAAACTGCTGCGGGCGTCGCCTGTTGCTTAAGTAGAACGGGCTTGATGATGTCGATGCAGTTGCGGTCAACAGTCCAGGAAGAGCCGCGGTAACTGGCGCCGGCGTGGTATCCAGAAGATGGGCGGAACACACGTCACTTCGCGCTGGCATGTTTCTAGTATGCATGTTTCTAGGGCATGTTTCTAGGGCATGTTTCTAGTATGCGAGGCGGATGCTCAACCACTTCCGTTCGATCCCCAGTGCCGCCAGTTACCCACCAGTGATACAATGGGTACAAGCTTTCCCCTGGTCTGGTGCTCGGCTTATTTAGGGTGAAATGCTTGGGAAATAGGTTTTTGGCCCAGCTTGAGAAGTCGAAAAATACCTTGTGCCATGGCGCTCTTTGGCCATACATGCCCTCGATCCATAAAAATCCATAATCATCAGGTTTCTAGTATACAAACGGCCCAAAAGAGAACGTGTTCTCTTTTTGTCTTTTTTTGTCCCCGCACCTTTATCACTTCTAATGTGATATTTAACACACGTCATGGGAATGGGGGCAGCGTAGCGAAACTGGCTACAAACATACAACGGATACTTGAGAGTATGGGTTATATTTGATGAGCAGTGAACACCGTAAGTACGTACTCTACAAAGTGTCAAAGGTGTAAATAGTGTAATTTTTATTTCTAATGTTTTTTTCTGCACACAGTCACAAAACTTTACAACATGTTCTGCGAAATGAATGATGTCAAACAAAATATATGCACGACCTTAGCTTTGAAGCTAAGCGTTTTTACGTTAGCTGGTTCAGACCACTCCTGGAGGCTTCGGCTGACTTGTAGGGTGCTCGTGTGCTGGTTGACGCTGCTTGTGTGCAAAGCGCTGAGAACCAGCCAGGTTACATAGTAATTTGACGTTGCAGTGATGCGAGTTGGTCGCACTGTTTCCTTCAGGACATTGTCTACCCTCGCGGAAAACAGTGATGTAGAAAGGAGGCTTCGCGTCTTCTTTTAAAGTTCCTCCAGGGCTCGGATTTGGTCTCCAGATGGTGACAGCTAGAGCGGACCATTGACTGTTAAAGGTGATTATGTTTAGAGCTATGTAGATCAGTCAGGTCTCAGGTATGTGATTTGTGGACCTTATTTAGCATTTAATTTTCGCTGCGGTGGAGCAATTGCGGGCAGAGTCTGCAAGGCCAACCGCGCTAGTAGCTTGCAACAACCTCAACCTCTTGACTGCGTTCAGCTTACCTCAGCGCAGCGAAAGCAGCGACGACCTCACTTCGTTGAGAAAGAGAAAGCGATAAAGGTTTAATACTAGCATTGGTGTGGAGGTCAGCCGAACCGTGTCTCCGGTCTTCTTTTCCGCATTCAAGATGTGAAAGGAAGAAGGACAAAAATAGAAAGGGAATGCATAAGGGAACTTGGGGTGTCATGATTGAATGAGCTAAAGAGGCGTCCAAGAAGTCCTCGCACGAAACATCCAAGCCATGTATCTTACAATGCCTTGTTAGTACGGCTCCCAGTGGGTGGTGTACAAGATATAATTCACTCGTTCAAAGTGTCTGCGGAGCAAGTAACCGTGCTTATTAAACCTCAGAAGAACACCATTTCCGCTGGGTTTGTATAGCGAGTCGGCTCACGAGTTTGGTGTTCTTTGCTGTGCTCACATGAACGCAAGCCTAAGCGACCTTGTCAGGTGGCGTAAAATGTATTAGGGCACAATATCGTAAAGAACTGCACATGTTCAAATGGGCTTGCTAAGTAAGAAGGAGTAAGTGCCAGCTGTTTACTGCGCAAACCATTGGAATTGTAATGCAAAGACTCTCAAAGAAGTGTCGGTGTTTTAACTTGGTTAAGCCAATTTTGGTGCAAAAGCAAGGGCTTTCCGTCCTACTTATGCGCATCTTCAAGTTTATCATCGTCACTGCTTATTTACCTAAAGTACGCCGGTGGCTTAAGCTCCTGTGGCGCATTTCTTCAGCGATGTTGTTAACGCCAACGAGTATTGCTTTGCGAAGGTAATCTGTTTACGCCGCAGCAGGTTCGACTCCCAGTCGTGGATCTTCTATTGATATCTTTATATCTTTTTTACACAACAAGGCGTCGCAGTTGCTAGGCAACGGCACTAGATCCAAAGATGACAAGATTCTTGGTCATTGTTGGTCAGCGTTTGAGTGGTTTCGCACTATAAGATCCTCACCGATGAGTACTACCGAGAAGCAGGCTACTAGTCTTAAGCTTCATATACTGTGCGCTCTAATGAAGTTTCTTCTTAGGGATCTTTCATTTTTTTTGTCGCTCGAAAGGTGCTTATTTTCCTTGTTCGTGCTTTAGCGTGACATGTGTAAAGACGAGGCGCAGGCAAAACAAGGTAGCCAATAAAATAATGATGGGAATCCTCGCCTAATAAGGAAAAGAAAAAAGAGATCAGGACAACAGGAAACAGCACTTACAGGAGCCCAGGCAACCAGTTTAATGCCGGTCGTTCGGCGCAGTAGTTTACGAGCTGCCGCTTACCGGCCTCGAGGTCTGACGAGTGGATGCTTGCGAGCGATTTCATGGCCCCTGTCTTTGCCTGCCTGCTCGTTCTCTTGGCTGGCTCATATCTCAGCCTTCCGAAGGTCCTACACGCGGAATTTGTCCCTTCTATTTTCCTTCCTTTGTGCTAACGTTCTTTGTTGCAGATTATTCCCAAATAGGAGTATGTTCTTGAAGTCGCTGCTTTCAAAGAGCAGAGAAGAACGGTTAGTTTTTACCAAGTGTTTTCGCAGATTAGTTCAAGATATATGTGGTGCTTGGCTAGACTGTTTGCCCAGCACGGTATTCTTATCGACAGTAGACCTATGCAAAGGTTTGTTGTCTCGTGCTGCATAAACATTTTGCCAAACTCTTCGGATTAGAATCCTCAAATCTTGTACCTTTGTTTCTTTAGGCAGGCAAAGTAGCGCTTGCAAGTTTTTCCTCAAATTACTTCTGATATTTTTTTTTTGTTGAACACTGAAGTTCAGAAAATTTTCAATTTCTGCGCAAAAAAATATATAACAGTGTTCCACACATCTCGTTTATTCCAAGGACGTTTGCTAAACCTAGGCTTATCCTATTTTCATCCTGAAACAAACAAGCAGTCACTCTAGCAGGCCTTGACCTGCCATTAGAAACAATTGCTTGCAGCTTTTGGGGCACAGAAGTGACTATAATGACAGTAATGACAGTAGAAAAGGTTTTCAGCCGAAGTAGCAACTTTTGCTGGAAATGGACAACTGCTATCAGAGCGCTTTCATTGCGAGGGCGTCCTTTCGCAAGGCACTGATGTTCCTATTATTAGTACGCGCCTACATTAAAAGCAGGCAAAGTATAGAAACAAGATATTTTTACCCTTGTGATTTTTGTTTGCAAGTACAGGCCTCACAGTTTTCCTTTGTTATCCCAGAGAGGGCAGGAGCCATCGAACCGCGACAGCCGGGTGCTTCTTGTTACTCGCATGACCGAGTCCTGGTTCGCGGAGGCGACTATAACCCCGGCCATCAGAGTATGCCTTTATTTTTTCTTGGTAACAAAAATCATCAGAAGAAAAACAACATGCGAGCAGAATAGCAAAAGCGTAATGGGCAAGACCCGTGCAGAAAACGGGCGCCAGGGTAGAAGGAGCCCAGCCCAAGTGTCTGGGTAACTGATCCCAAGTTTTAGACACTGTGTTCGTCATCGCCGTGTTTTGACGCATTCTGTTACCCCTGTTGCCGGGCTTGCAATCATCGTTAAGGCCTCATGAACTCTTACGCTGTTGTTCCTTTTGAAGCGAAAGCTTCACTATGCTCAGTAAAGCCGATTTCACCGTGCTTTGCCGGTTGACCTTCATGTGAGCCAGAAGCCAAGTGTAGCTATAGGCATAACCATATGTGGTCCACCATGGTGTCGCACCACTTGAACTTTTACCACTGACATTGCCCTATGACCTTTCGATTCGCCGGCAGATGGCGGTAGAATAGTCACGTGACAATAGCGTGTTGCCGCGCGATGGAAACTGCCGTTGTGACGTCAGTCTGGGGGGAATATATAAGTCGCAGCGTTCATTGAGGGGCCAAGCTCTCGCGATCGACTATTAATTAAACTGCCACCTGCCAGGGTGGGCGCGTTGCCTATCCAGTGTGCGGAACGCACTCAACGTTACAGGGGCTTCACTACGCTCGGAAACGATACTTTCGACCCTCTTTCTTCGTGTGGCCACAGTGCGGTGTGCTCATGAGGGTAAGGGGTGACAACAATCCATCTTCCTGAGTTTTTCATACCGCAGAGCTCCTCGAGGTAGAATAGGTTTGGTTTATGGATGTTTAACGTCCCAAAGCGGCTCAGGCTATGAGGGACGCCGTAGTGAAGGGCTCCGGAAACTTCGACCTCCTGGGGTTCCTTAACGGGCACTGACATCGCGCAGTACACGGGCCTCTAGAATTTCGCCTCCGTCGAAATTCGACCGCCGCGGCCGGGATCGAGCCCGCGTCTTCCAGGCCGGAGGTAGAATAGTCTTTTTCTGTATTTACCCCTCATTAGTTGACTCTTGGGTTAGAGGTAGCTACCATAGGATTGTGAAGCATCGAATTAGCCCAGATTTGAAGAGGAATCCAAGGAAACTACTCAAGAGGAAACACAAACAAATTAGGGATAAGGCGGAAAGTAAAGGAATTCATGATCTCGCTGCAGAACAGGTATTCCACTTTAAGCGAAGACGGCGAGCTTACTATTCAAGTGATGAAAGATAATTTTACTGTAATGGGGTCTTAGATCAGCACTTAAAGTCAATGGTCCTGACCACGGCGGCAAAACAAAGTGCGTGGTTGGTCAGTCTGAACAATTTCTCGCTCTGAGCGATGGAAGCGCGGCTGGGCTAATGGCCATCTTCATCCTCATATTACAAATAATATCACGTATTTCGCAATAAAAATAGAGGATAGAGTAGCTATAGAGGATAATCGGAAACTCTCTCCGCCGATGAAATATCTGATTAAGGAACACCAAAGCATGAAAGCTGCTATAGCCATATATAGGACACAACTGGCAGAATTGCCAAAAATAATGAATAAGCGACCGGTAAACTATATAAGAAAGAATGATATGGGTAGAATCCAGCATGTTTTAGTTCTAAAAGCAATAAAGAAGAAACTAGACACGGGTAAAAGCCAGATATACTCACTAAGAGACAAAGAGGACAGTGTTCATTACCAATATGGGCAAGTTCCTGAAAGTAGCCGAGGAATTTAGCACACATTGTCAAGCACCTGAAATAATCAAGGCGCTAATGACGGAAGCCGTGGTGTGGAAGAATTTTCATCCCATCGTTAACAAAGGAGGAAGTAAAGAAATCCTTACAAGCAAAGCCAATGCGCAGAGTGGATGGTTGGAATAAAGTGACTGCAGATCTGTTGAAGGACGGTGGGGAAATTGTGCTGGAAAAAACTTGCAACCCTGTATTTTGAAAGCCCCGCTACTTCGAGCAGACGGAATCTTGGAAGAACGCTAACGTATCTTAATCCATGAAAAGGAGGATTTCAAGGACCTAAAGACGAGATTGCAGACAGATCAGTCTAGGGTGCTTATAAGCTATTCGAAAAGCTATTCGGTAATAAAATTAGAGCTACCTTAGACTTAGCTCCACCCAAGGGCCAGGCTATCTTTTTTAAAGGGTACTCGACAACAGACAATATTCTGACCATTAGTCAGCTGATTGAGAAATTCGGCTAATATAATCATCCTGAATACATGGCATTAAAGTATTACGAGAAAGCACTTGACTCAGCAACCGCGACAGTCATGCGTGCACTGTGTAACCAGGTAGAAGATTATGCATATGTAAAGGTACTGGGAAATATATGCAGTGGCTGCGCAGCCACCATAGCCCTCCATAGAGAAATAGATAAAATTTCATACAGGAAGGGCATCAGGCAGGGAGACACGATCTCTTCTGTACTTTTCGGCGCGTTTTTACAGGAAGAATTCACGAAACTGGATTGGCAACAGTTGGGGATAAATGTCAATGAATAGTACCTAAGTAATTTTCGATTTTATCGTGACGATGTCTTGCTAAGTAATACACGAGACCAACTGCAAAGCATAATAGGGGACGTAGACAAGCGAAGAAAACTGTGGGTCTACAAATTACATGAAAAAATCTAACGTAATCTACAATTTTCTCGGAACAGCACAACAGCTTAAGATAAGCGACGAGGCACTGGAAGTAGGAGGGGAATATGTGTACTTAGGACTAGTTGTGACTACCGCTCTGGACAACGACAGCAAAATACAAGAAGAATAAGAATGCGGTGGAGTGATTTTGGGAGGTACCCTCCATTCATAAATAGCAGCTTACCAGTACATGTCAAGAGGAAAGTATAGTACAGGTGAGTCTCGTCTGTGCTCACCTGTGGTCAAAAACTTGAATGCGAATGAAAAGGCTTGAAATTACCCTGATGGACGGGCAGCGAGCTATGGAAAGTAAAATGATAGACTGTGCAACTATAGGAGCCAAGAAGAGTGCAGAGTGGGTCATGGAACAAACGGCAGTTGATGACATCTTAGGCGAAATCAAGTAGAAGTAGTGGGCATGGGCAGGTCATGTAATGAGAAGGCAAGGTAACCACGATCCCTTGGGGTCAAGCGAGCAGATTAGATTAGAAAGTTCGGCGCCGATGAGCTGGCCGCAGCTGGCGAAGGAAAGTGTTAATTGGAGGGACATGGGAGATGAGCATGTCCTGCAGTGGACGTAGTCAGACTGATGATGATGGTGAGTTAACTAACTATCCGTACTATTTTCTTGGTCTACAATGTATTTTTACAAACGCACATTGGCTCATATGATTGTTTCGCACGCAGCTTCCTGTTAAGCGGGTAACTGTTAGTATACCTATATGCGCCTGCGCGCAAAGGAAAAAACTGCGCACTGACTGAGATTAAAAGTGAAAAGAAACCCTTTGCCAATGAATCATATGGTCATATTTCGCTATCCACATGCTTCTATGATTTCGCGTCACTGCTGCCTATTGTCTGATATCAGGCTGCAGAGTACTTTTCACATTAAATGGAGTCTTGCACGTAATAAGTCGCACGTTCTCTCGCGCGAGTAGTATTGAGTAGTTCAGCAATAAATATCAAGGACGTTGCCACTTACGCCGTATGGCCTGAAGTAAGATTTTTTCTAATGTGTTGCGGAATGATGAAGCGGTCGTGGGCTGAGCTGAGAAATAAAGAATAAAGTGAACGAAACACGCCAGACTACGATTTAGTATCTTGCTAACTCTGGTAATTTTTATTATTACTGCAGGTTACCTTGTAAAACGCGCAACTAGCACGCAATGTTATCAAATAACAGTATGGTATGCCAGGAGTTTAACGTCCCAAGCTGCCATGTGGACCATGAGGGTCGTCTTAGTAGAAAAGTGCAGATTCATTTGGACCACATCAGCCTCAAGAGGAGAGGAGTCAGCTGGTTTTCATGAAGCCGTAGAAACAAGCCTGCGCCCGTGGTGGTTTGTGTGTTCCTCGTTGCCTATGTCCTCGTCTTTTGCGCAGTTTTAACACTTCTTGAACTATGAACCAACTAGTTCGCAAGAACGTCCTACTAAACAAGCCTGGTAAGTAAGTGTCAGCGTAGGTGAGCGTGAAGAAGAGATCAGAAAGCATTTCTTATGTAAACAAAAGTGCTTTTAATAGGCTGTACTACCTGTCAGCTTTCTCTCGCCAGAACCTTGAGGTAAATTTTAAGTATATAGGACAAGAATATTCGCTGTCGTATGCTGCACCGCAGCACTGCTCAGTGAGTAGTGTTGTGAGTAGTGTTGTGTTGTGTTTCAATGCGGGTGAAAGTGACGTGAGACGAAGCGAGCATCGGAGTTCTTGATTTCCGCGTCTATTCACGAGGAGTCATGAGATTGGTTCACTTGACAGTGGCCGAAAACCTAAAGTTTATGCTTCAGTTTATATAGGTCTTGTCACGTGTACAAGTGCGACGTTATATATAAAAAAAACTGGTATTTGCTTCAAGCACGACTCGTACGCCGACTGAGCAGATTTATTTTGGCATTTTGTCTTCATTGATTACGTCGTCTCAAACGTAATATCAATGATGGTTTCTATTAAAATTTATTTTTCAGGTCTGCCATCAAACGCAGGAGATTGTGAAAATGTATCAGAGTATTCATTTTTGTACGGGATTTTAAGCTGATTTGAAACCAAAAAGCAAGTATTCGTATTAAAAAAATATTTTAACGGCATATTCAGTATATAACGAAAGGAAAAGTAGCCTCCTCGAACAACCGATTTCTCTGTCCCAAAAACTTTAAATCTCTCCTGCAGAACTCTGTTTACGAGAATGGGCTTTCACTGCCATAAGTTCCAGTGCTGGGGCGTAAACGTGAAGGATGCACTTCGAAAGCGATGCCACGAGAAGTGGACGGCTTGACAAAACAGGCTTGTCCCGTTCTTCGGATGTGATCGATCACAACCAACGAACTACGTTATGAAAGAATTTTCCGGGCTGTATTGATTGCAGTGGGCGGCGAAGCATTCGGGTGGCTGCCACTCTGCGCGCAAGAACATCTTTAACAATTTCTTCGATCCCCTTTTAGCTTACATCAAATGAATGTTTGTATGTCATCTTTTTTCACTCTTCTCTCTTTCTGATCCTATTCGCAGCGTTTCCCAGCATTTTTGAGCATTATTTTTATTTTCTCGTATAAATGGCAGCTTGTAATGCGTATGCATTGTAGTTGGTAATGCCTGTAAATTTGGAGCACTTCGTCTCGTGATTTCTTCGTTTCTGAAAGACCAAGGTGGCCACTTTTTCTCGAGAACTTGGCGAGTGACGCTACCGGTCACAAAGGAACCACAAAATCTTGGAACACACTTTCCCGCTCCTTCATGCGGAGAACCGTAAAGGCGGGTTGCAAATTAACGGCAGAAGAGCAGGCCATCACCGAACTCTCAAGTAGGTTTTGTGCGTGCGTGAGTGTTTCGTTTCAAAATCATAAATTGGGATTCTACTGTCTTGGTGATTTTGAATTTATTTCTGATCCGGCTGTGTCCGGCGCATTGGAAAACATCAATAAATCTACAAGAAAAACACTGTTCCTCATTGTTTGTAATACTTTTTCTTTCACCTTTATATCTTGGAAGGCATGTAATAATAAGTCATATTGCTACGAAAGAAGCAAGACTGCGAAGCGTATATCGCGTTTAGTTGAATGCACCATTTATCACCACTGCCTGAAGGAGCAGCCCATATGCTGTTCATGGCAACATCAATTCGTTCAAATAAGAGATTTCTCTTGAGCTGCGACTATCTTGCTTGTGAAGACATGGCTTCTGAGATTTCAGTAACCCAGCTTCATCGGTGATGAAGCCTAACCGTTACGAACACTTCTTTCTTCTCCTTTCTGCGATGGCAAACAACAACAACAATAGCCCGCGACACTTCTGATCAATTTTTTTTCATAGGCCTAGCAAAAGGCCTGACAGTTAGTGTCAATAGGCATCGAGGCTTTGCAAACCTTCCGACGCTTCGGGACATTTGACAAAGCCTCGTAGGCTCTTCCCAGCGTCGCTGTTATTTGCGCGACTTTGTCGAGCTCTGGACTCACGGTTTTCCAGCTTGGCGTGTTGGATAACGTCAAGAGAAATGCCAAAGCACGTTGGCAGAATTTCGCGTGCCTCCTTTCGACGTGACGCTTCAGTTTTTTGGTGTCAACGGTCTCTTATTTTGCATGCAAACAATGAAGAAAACGTAAAAATACACGTCAAAGCTAGCTTCTGTCGGTGTCACTGCGTGACCCTTTAGAGGCTCAAGACAATTCTAGCACAGTTCTATAATAGTAATTCCAGCACCTTGAGTAATAGCGAAAACAACTATTTGTAGCGCACTATGTTTTGTATTATGGCCTTTTAATGTTTGCGCCAACTGTCGGAAGGGGGGGGGGGGGGGGGGCAGGTTGTGCATTAGCAAAAAAAAAGCAGGAGTTAAGAAGCTGCCTTAAAGGCGCGAAATAGGTTTAATAGCTATATTTTACTCTTGCGCGAAATAAAATTTTTGTTTATTTTGTCTTTACCATCACACGTCACTGTTGCTTTGCAAAGGTTCAGTTAACCGTTAGAGTCTGTCCTGTTCTATGGGCTGAGGAGTTCACGCTAGCGATACGATTTTACTCTTGTGAGAGTGTGCTTACACCACTGTGGCTAAACGGCAGTGTATCGGGACACACGTTAGATACATCATTACGAGGACTGCTGCCTTTTTTCCAGCTGAGCGTCACTTTTGTTATGAGGGCACTGTTCTTCATCATTTTTTTACCTCTCCTCTTATTTATCCTCTGATCGCTTTGATTACTTCTTCATTGAGAGTTGCTCGGTTTTAACATTTGATCTACTTTTCAAGCCTGGCACGATTTCCTGCTTTTACATCTTCACTGAGAATTGTCCAGTTTTAACATTTAGACTTCTTGTCATGTCTTGCACAATTTCCTGCTTTTCATCCAGCCAACAATATTTATCGGCTCCTCTCACGTCCACTTCTCGCCTCTTCCTAATGCGAAGCCAAACTTATTTTGTCTTCTGTCTTAAATTTTACCTGCAACTTTTGCTTGTCTGTAACTTAGGCCGTGGCCTTATTGTTGTCGTTCCTCACTTAATCTTTCCTTGTTACTCCAGATATTCACCTCATCATGCCCACTTTACTTACTTGTTAACTTTTTTTGCATAGAGGTTTAGGTCCAGAAAAGATTTCTTGGCGCAGATTTCGCTCTTGAGCGGTTTTGTTTAGCATTCTGGAAATTCAAATCGCAGGAGTTCCTTGTCTGCTTCTGTTATTTGAATTTCTGATTGCTTACCGCGCAGCTGTCTTGCAGTACATTTCACTTTGAGGTCTACTGATATATTTTCATCGCTCACAAACGAAGAATTATCCCTCCAGTTATTCCGTTATTCTGTTTTTCCATTAGGCACGCCGTTGACCAATTTTTCTTTCCTCTGCGGTCTTAAGTTGCTTGTATTAAGGCATCGCTGTCAATTCATTCCTTCCAGCGTGTGAGTGAGCTTGTGAGAAGCGTTTCAATGCTTCCATGGTATCTCACCTTAGCTAAAACAAGGTGAACTATAATTAATATAGAAGTCCGCAGCAGTAAAGTCAAATAATTTGCTAACTTTGGTTCCTGCCTAAAAAAAAACAAGGCCCAGATAGATTACATATAAATGACTCACAAGTGACGTCACGTATCCCATAACGGTTAACCACGTACGGAGCATGTGATGATAGGCAGATTATAGGAAGGGGCAGGCTCCCGCTTGCTCCTAGTTCGCAAATACGATGGTTGCTGTCATGTAGGTACAAGCAATCTATAAGAAGAAGCCTCCTGCACACGTTCTGCCAGTTACGTAAGCTGATGATGCAACAGCTGATTGATTGAAATGCGTTCTTTTTTACATGTCCTCTATGTGCACTTTGCTCGAGGCATCAGTGCCGGCGTGTGGCTCTAACCTTCTCATGGCGGCCTATAGGCGAATACTGATATGTCCTGATTTCAGCCGTCGGTCGATCATACCATGTCTGTGACAACCTGTAAACAGGACACCTCAGCTTCGCAGCTGCTAAACTGGAACCCGATTTATGTTCGACATAACTACGCAGTTTATTTGAGAGAAAAGGGTTGCCATTTTATCATAAATGCCCTGTAATGGTAAAAAAAACTCTGAGCATGGCACCGGATGTACAATCGCAAAAAGACTCCTGCAATTCATTCAATCTTACAATCCCCGGAAAGACTGTCAAAGGCTCTGAAAAAATATATGAGCTTTCCGAGTACAAAATACAATCTTCCGTCTCAGAGTGAAATTTTCGAGAGCCATCTACAACTGCACGTGAGACCTCCTTGATAGAGGGTTTTTAAATTTGTGTTTTCAAGAATCAGTCATGATTTCTTCATCATGTCTGTCAAATGCGAGCTGTCGCTTTAGTTCCGCAAGGTATAATTTCAGGCGCTTTTGTCTCCGTATTAGTAGCTTCCCCTTCTTTGAAACACCGTGCTTTGGCGACGTCTTAACAAATGAATCCGCATTTTTCGGAAGAGTGAGGAAATTGTGTTGGGTTGAGTTATAGGGGCTTAACGTCCCAAAGCGACTCAGGCTATTAGGGACGCTGTAGCGAAGGGTTCCGCAAATTTCGACCACCTGGGGTTCTTTAACGTGCGCAGACATCGCACAGTACACGGGCCTCTAGAATTTCGGGAGTGAGGAAATTGGTTGCTCTTAGAAGGCAACAAGTATCTGCCACTGCTCACGTTTTTTTTTAATTTTTGCTCGTGGTATGGAAGTGCGTGGAACAAAAAATTAGGCAACGATATCTGGCATTGTCAAGCGTCATGAGGGGCTTTCGGAGACGGAAAGAATTTTCTGGCAAATGATTTCAAAAAATAATTTCCAGCATTGGTTCATATTTCTCTATTATTTTTTTTTCTCTGAACCTATACCTTCTCAAACGTTAAAACTTTCAGCTTGAGAAGTACTTTCAAAAATTGAAATTAGGAATCGAAAGCAGCGATCTATACCAATGTAGGTGACTAAGGAGGGATGGTATCTCGCCAGTTTTGGGTAACAGTTTTTTTTCTCAACTTCTATTGTGAGAAAAACGTTGGCACTTGTCCGAATGTTTGATTTACAAGTTTGAGTTAAGTACACTAAGTTATACTGCAAAATATTTTGCCGATCTTAATTTAGAAAGAAGACAATATACGTGGTTCGGAGCTTTAAGAAAGGTACATTTAAAAACAAATTTTGGTATCAGAACCCCGACTATTTACTTCAGTAATCTGAAATTCTTTTAGTATTCACTGAACTCAAGTAAATGCTAATCCTGTGCATATTTGCCAAAAAAGAAGGTTTAGATTTTCTTTGCATTCAATTTATCACACTTTCTTGAGTGAATAAACATTTATTTTATAAAATACTTGTATTTGTATTCCGGTTTACCTAGTTCAGCAACTGAAAAGGCGTACGTTTCAAACTCCTGAGAGTTTAATTTCGTTTTTTTCTTCAGAAGATAGACAAAAATGATTCTTCAAATGCTAAAAAAAACTGCGTTTTCAGAAATTCCCGTTTAAAGTTTGGTTGTGGGCTAACAATCCCAATATATGCGCCTGATGCCTAGCCTTCAGCGTCATTTGTTTGAATAGTTTGTAGAGCCGAATCTACTAGATCCTTTATCTGCTACCTCTGCTCACATTCGGCAGTGGCATGAAAGTATGTCCTTGTTATCACGTTGATGTCCATGTGGCTCAGCAGATTATAAATACATCTCGTACAGCACACTGATTTGCTCAAATAGTGCGCTCTCGCTCAGACTCGAAGGTAAATGAGGCATCGCTGCCCTCACAATGTACTCAGAAAGCAGCAGGCCACCGTCAAGACTTATAAGCTTCAAAAACTAGGCTTCACAACTCGCAGAACAACAGATGACGGTTCAATACTAGCAGCGTCAGTGCACAAAACATAAAACTATTTAAACGTAGAATCGTTTTCCCCAGTATATTGTTTCTAGTTTACAAAAAGAAAACACGGTTTAGGGGATGTTTTGCTTATTTCGAAACAACAAGCTACACAAGCGCATCCTTCCTCAAGTCACATTTAATTTAAATAGAGAATAGGCCTTGTTGTAACAATTTTAAGAGATCTTTTAGTCCTCATACCATCTCGTTGTTTGCAGGGCACGCTTTTTAGGAAATCTGGCATTTCAAAAAGAGTGAAAAATGAAAATATCCTTTTCTTTGGCCAGCTTTACATACTATCTCCCCTTAACGCATGGTGCGTCACTGTATAAAATCGTAAGCTTTGAAAGCATTGTTATCACGTTAGTAACCAAGACCATTTACTATAATTGTAGATGGGATCCTTGGTACAAAATCATTACAATACTTTAAAAATATAGTTCACAAATATATGTCTCTACATAAGTTTTACTAACTGTCGTTGCTGGTTACAACACGTTAATAATCGTCAAATCTATATAAAGAAAGTTGTTATACGTATAAGATATATGACAGACATATACCGCGTACCCCGGCTTAAAAAAGGCGGGTTTTAAAGAGTGCTATGTGTTTCGACCTTGTCTTTCGGCTCACCCGTTAACTCGTCTGTGATTGTGCACCGCTACGGCTAAGCTTCGATGAATAAAAAAATAAACCACCAGGACTTCCTGCAAAGAATATTTCTAAGCGCTCTTGCAAGGAGTCAAGGATGTGATGCAGAAGCAAAAAATAGTTTGGTTGGCGAGGCAAACACAGATTGAGGGACCGGATGAAAGAGCTGAGGAGGAGCTGGAAAAAAGTAAATGTAGGGAAAAAAACATTTTTCGCGTGGATGCGCACCCTTTCTGAGTGAGACCACAGCATGGCCGATCTACGCTGCATGGCTCGGCTTGAGCGCGAGCGCGAGTCGCCTTCGCTTGGCTGCGTACTGTGAATGGTTGCTGGCCTTAGAGAGACGGGCCGCCCCGAAAACTGAACTCCAAGAATACCAGAGTGAAGTAGTTCCAACAATATTAGGACATCTAGAACTATAAAATTTTGTTTTTATTTCCCTACTTTATCTCACAAATCTGCTTGTATAGGCAACATCATTTATAACCGCAACTCAAGAGACGTTCTCACGCCTTGGTGCTGTAGACAGTACATTGCTCATTTACAGCCCCGCTCAAAATATTGCAAGACGCTGGCGCGCGGACAAGAAGAGATATTGCTCTTTGACGTCGATAGCCAATCAGAGGGTATTTAATCCAGCGCATGCAGCATGTTCGCATCCTTATGTTCGCACACTTCTGAGTCACTTGATTTTCCTGAGCACAGAGAATACTTTAGTCCGTTGTTGTACATAAATATTTCGGGCAAAATTTTTGAATTGACGCTTAATCTTATCTTTCCTTCGCCGCAGGTATGGATATACATTCTATTTCTAAATTTGTGACAGTGAGGGCAGAGTACACACACCTTTGTGTAAGTAAATCCTTGTGAGCGTGTATCTCTAGGAAAATCTTGCTAAGTCCCTGGTCACGTATTCCTCTCCAACTTGTATATAACGCCTATTTATTTCCTGCAAATACACGTAGAAGCTTATCCTTTTCAAGCGCAACGTAGTCCCTCTACTATGTTCCCCACGAGTTCCCCCCCCTTCCCATCCAACAAAAATGGGAGAGCTAGGACTACTATAAGTACTATACTACTATAACTACCATATACTATAACCCACTCTGCCCCAAACTCATCCCTCAAACTCCCTCAAACTCTCTCAAACCACCCCAAACTCAGCTACTTCAAACTATAAACCCCACTTTAGACCGTTATAAAAAATAAAACTTTGGCGCTCAAATTTTTTCTGCCAACCAGTTTATCTTCGATAAGATGCATCCACTTTATGCCCATTTTTCAACAGCACAGCGGGCCAGTCGGATGGACAACAACAGGCAACTCGATGCAAGGCGCAGATGTAGTTTCATACGTTTACCTGTTAAGCACGCACTGGTTCCGGACACCTTCGGAACGTCGCCCCCACCTGGGGGCCACACAGGACCCACCTGCACTAATTCCTGACACCTGTGGCAAATAAAGTCCCTCTCACTCTCTCTCTCACATACGCAGATTAAAACGGAACGCATCTAGACGCGTGCTTGCTTTCTTTTATTAATTTGTTCGTCCATTTCTTTGTTTTCTGTTTATATATTCTGTTTGCTCTCCTGACTCAAAGATATATTTGCTAGTACCCGTCTGTGCAACACGCTAGCCCTTCTCGATACGAATTTCACGGACACCATTTACCAGATAGGCAACGAGGCACCACATGAAAACGATATAGGTGCCTCCTTACGGTGCTTTCTTGTGATTCATAATGAAGGCAAATGCCTTTTTTTATTTACATAAACTTTACAGAAGTTGGTGCTGCATAGCGGCTCCGGCTACTCCTTTTCCCCAATTCGTAGCAATCACTTGATCCGACGATGTACTGTTCAACATAACATAAAACAAAGACAAAAAGTACTCAACATGTAAAACAAAGTACAAGCGTCAGTAAAAGTAGCAATAAAGAGAGAACAAAAACACCCTGAATGTTAAGATAACAGTACACAATACAATATACATAATAGATGCCTGCATTGCTAAAGTACCTAGCTATTGCCGGTGAGAGCAAGCTTCCAGTCAGCGCGCCTCTGTGCCAGGTTCTTGCGTTCGGCACCGCAAAAGGAGCCCGGAATCACTCCTTCCTTAAAACAAGTGCATGGTGTATATGTATCACGGCTGGGTCCGGCCTAGGCGCCCAGGATAATGCCGCAAGCGCAACTGCTGCAACGACGGACACTGAGCAGAGTGGCGTAACTTCTGATTGATAGGAAATCAGATGTCGATGGCATACGAGAGCTCGAAGTCGAGATTCTTCCCGAGCAAGCTTTAATGATGGCTTAACTAGAAACAAGGACGGGAGGAGGTCACTGCCTCAGTCTTGCCGCAAACGCTATTGGAAAACTCTTTCGACTTGGGAACACTTTATTCGTACGCAAAACCTACTGGGAAGTGCCCCAGTAAGAACTATGTATACTTGCATATAGAGTGAAGAATATGTTTCCTAGCGCTCTCAGCACCATAGCTTAAGGGGCACCGAGGACATATTGCAGTTGGCCTATAGTCGGAAACAAGCCAAGAAAAAAAGCGGCTTCTCCCCGTCAAAGGACCACACCTTCCAGCCAATAGCATCAGCCGATTCTCATCCACCTGCTAGCGTGACAATGCAGGGAATGGCAGATTAAAGGAGAAATTTCTCTTCCCTGCATTGTCGGGGATATTTCCTGCCCTAATGCAACTCAACTACCTGAATATGCACGCTACTCAGGATGTTCAAGAAAATCGGTCGAAGACATTGGCCTGGAAGGAGATGCTTTGACAGAGAAAAATCGCTTTTTTCATCACTTGTATCAACTGCCATTAAGATCTGACGACCGTGCGCACTAACATGGCGTTGAAAAATGCGAGGTCGCTGAAGGGGAGATCTCAGAGTTGACACATAACAAACGACATTCTCCCTTTTTTTTTCCTTTTTTTCACCGACGCTGCAGAAGGACGCAGATGTCGTCGTCTGCAAGCTGTTACCTCCTGTTTGCGACACTGTTGTTTATGGCCGGCGATTGCAGAATGCGAACCCGCATAGGGCTCCACTCTTTTATTTACGCTTCCTTACCACAGTTAAAAAATAGCGCCCCCGTGCGGACTGGCGCAAGAGCGTCACCGCTCTATTTTATCCCGCCTGACTTTCACTACTGCGGGGTAATGGCGAAAAGTGAGGCAACCGTCCCGAGTGTCCTTCGCTGTTCCCACTCACCGGTAAGAGGAGAGCTGGGAAAGTATTTAGGACGCAGAGGACAACGGCTAACGCCTTTCAACGTTGAAGTAAAATCGCGTTCCGTTCGCGTTTCAGCGTCTGGACAGTGGCCTTTTGAGATCTTTTTACCGTGTGCTCTGAAGAAAGGCTGGCTGATCCCGTGACTAGCGTTGCGAAATCTCTAGATACGAGCCTGTTTTGTATGGCTTCTGTTTTTTTTTTTTAGTGCCCTCGATATAGACACGGCCATTACTTAGGATTGGAGTTGAGGGATGCATTGAGATTGGCTTTGGATCGCTGTTACGTGCCAGTGGTTAAATTAACGTATTCACCAACGCATCCCCCTCCCCGCAGTAACTGCATTGCGTCCACTCAGCCGAACGCTATTTCTGAATGGTTTCTACTTTTTTATGAACCTTTCACTGAAGTACATTTTTTTCGCTTTATTTCTGCTAAAATCTCATTACTCTCCTTCTCTGCAAACCGCGTTTGCCTATTACCGCATATTATGACAACACTAGACCCTGCACAGACCTGCAGACCACAGCAGAATGTAAACATTGTTCAAATATGAACTGAAATGTTGATCCGTCAGCGACTCCATGTTCGACAATGGCTGCGTGGTTTCGCTGATGTGAAATACGCCCTCAGACATGCACAATCGTTACAGCGACTACTTTGAAGGCCGTTTGTTTGCGAGCGGGGGTAACGCAGAGGTCGCGCGGCAGATGTTGTTCTCGGTGCAACTCCTCCACACGCATACGCTTTAGTGCCATCGCCGGCGGTGAAGCGGACTGACCCGCAAAGTTCGGCTCGTTCCGGAGGATGCTGCTTGTCCAGTGACCCCTCCGTACCTACCTGAAAACCGCGCGTCCAAAACTGAGTTTAACTAATTAAGTTAGAGTCTGGGGTCGTCTCCAACAAAAGAGGAGCACTGTGAAGCACGGAATGTCCGTTTCAGAGCTGAGGTGAGTAAGGTCACCCTAGTGCGCTCCTAAAGGTCTTTCGAGGGTTAGCCCAATAATATATAGATAAATAAAATCAGTGATAAATGTAGCAGTAAATATATACTCGGCAGAACATCTTCACTGTGTAACGGGACTAGTAACCGCAAATTTATTCATTGGTGTTGGCGTTGGCAGCGTTGTAGGTTCCGTTGATTTTGAGAGAAGGAAAGGCGCATAACTGGCTCCCTGAGTCAGTGGGCGCCTTAATCGGGCTTTCAGGCGCATGCCGGTGGTCTTCACCTGTAAAAACTTGCTTTCGAACACTTTTTCAAGCTTTAAATTTTCTATTTTTTCACATACGTTCTTAGTTTCTTCAGAAAAAATTCGGAGTAAGTTCCTGCTTGTGCATCATTTTCTTTTTTTTTTAAACAAAGTAAAAATAATTTTCCCTTCAGCTATGTGCTTCATTAATTGATATACGCTTAGATAATAGTGCTGGCACGGAAGAACCCACATCGCATCCTCAAAAACTTGCGCGTGTTTGTAAATGGGTCATAATAATAACAATATTGAAAATGTATTGTAACTTCGTTATTCAAATTTATTTTATACAGGGGTTAGTTTATTTTTAGAGCGCTTGTCAAACTTTCCTGTTTTATCCGCCTACGTGTCGCTCGAAAATATCTAACGTATGTTACGAATACTGTTAAACTCTTTTGACTGCGTGACACGCCTCCGACTATCGGAATTCTCAGAAGGAGCAGCAGAGAAAATTTTGTCCAGAAAAAAGGGACAGTGTTCTCGTTCATGTCAGTGAGATACGGCAATCTGGTGGCAGGCCAAGGCCAGTTTTGAGTAGATGTCATCTTAATAGATCCAGCAGTGCCATTAAAGCACCATAGACTCAGATAATATTGAGCAAAACTTGGACCGCATTCAACTCTGGTGCGATAAATAGAAGATGTGTTTGAATACTGGAAAATGTTACTGTATTTGTTTTACGCGCAGGCGCACTCCAATTTTGTCTGACTACCTTTTAAACAACGAACATTTAACTAAATTAACCGATTGTAAATATCTTGGTGTTTATTTTTCTGCTGACCTGACTTGGAAAAAACAAACCGATTATATATCGGTAAAGGCAGCAAGAATTTCGAACTAAAGAGGAATTTCAGAGATGCTCCTCAGAAGGTTAAGGAAATTTTGTATTTCACAAACATCAGACCTATTATGGAGTACGCCTGCGCAGCCTGGGATCCTCAAATCGGGACCCATTGTGCTATGCTGGAGCGTGTACAGAATCGTGCAGTACGATTTGTCACAAACAAATACTCTCTTTTAATCTCCATAGTAGCTGCATCAAGCAGAGGTTGAACTGGGACTCACTGGAAAAGCGCCGTTTGCGAATTAAGTTAGAACTTCTCTACCGGATTTACTGCATTAAAACTGCGATTAGCTCTAAAACTTATTTGGTTCCACCACATTTTACATCAAGAAGATGCGACCATGAATGGAAGATAGGTGAAATGACGTGTCGTACTGATGCCTACAAATGCTCTTTTTTTCGCATACCATCAATGAATGGAACAAGCTGCTTCACTCTGTGATCGAATGCCAGACCGAGGCAAAGTTTCGTGCAATGTTGTCGGACCTCTGATGTGCTTTATGTACTTGGATACTCTTTCCCGCTCTTCATATTTCGCTTTCTCCATTTCCTTACTTTGACTGATGTGATTTCACATTGCCGATCCTTTTGATTTTACATAACATTTTGTACCAGAGGTTGAGCCCACGTCGCATGCTGTAAGAAGTATCTTTGAAAATTGCATATTTGTATCCCCCCTGTAATTATGCCTTCAAGGCGCTGCCGGAAATGTGAATAAATAAATAAATAAGAGTAACGCCTCTGCAGTGCACCTCAGTCTGGTTATGGATGGAAAAGGCAAATCAGGAAGCAATCGTTCTTATTATAATTAAAGAGGCACTGAGCTGCTGTTTGAAGCGAGATCAGGGCGTTTTAAAACGCGAAGCTACAAGAAATTTAATCAGCATGATGACACATGCGTTGGAAGTGGTAAAGTTGTATCAACAATTGAACATAGTTTGTAAAAATGGGGCAGTATTCATCTCAGATGTCGGTACCAGCACATTCACTCTCCCTGAGTTCCTAGGATTTAGAGATAACAAATGTAATTTGATGAATGAGTCTGCGATAGACGTTATGTAAAAGACAGACGGGTGGTGGCTTCAAAGCAGGGCAGCGACCAAAAGAAGCAAGTTAAGGATTCATAACCAGGATACCCCTACGGCGCCCCTAAAGACCAAAAGGTGTCAAAACGTGAGAACAAGGGTTCGTCTTACTGTACACAGATAAGGAGGATAGGGGCTCCCATAAGTGCTTCGCTACGCGGCTAAGAAATAAAGCACCGTTGCTTGGTTAATTTGGGGAAACTGCAGGAACACTTTGGGGAACACACACACACACGCACACGCACACGCACACACACACACACACACACGCGCACGCACGCACACGCACGCGCACACGCACACGCACGCACGCACACGCATGCACGCACGCACACGCACGCACGCACGCACACACACAAGGACTAAATGCGGGAAATGTCCGCTACAAGTGGTATGGTTCTATAATCAACTGATGTAAAGCCAGTAAGTTGTAAAGTGGTGTTAAGTAGACCGCACCCACTAATTCCCCCATTGGCAACTTCATACTTTACGCTTTGCATACCTTCCGTGACATCGGTGAGAAGAAACGATGTGTACAGGTGTAAATAAAACGTTAAGCAGAAACACTGAATAAATCGAAAGCAGAGAGGATAAGCAAACGTAATCAAGAAATGTTAAAAGAAGACGTCGTTTAAACACAACGAACAAGTTTGACCTTGACAGAGGGCTCTGTACACCACGTATAAGTATGACGTTAAGGCAAAGCGCTTCACATGGCGGCTGATTGTGGAAGCCCCGGTTTGTCGAGAATCTTTTCGCTACTGATTCGCGGGCCATTATTTTTCGCTGTTCGCCCGAGAAGCCAGAGAAAATGTGCCATTGAAGATTCGTATTGTAATCTCTATATGGCCTCGTGGCCTTTATTACCTTTCACTCGCAGCTTGTTTCGTTGTTCATAATTTCTCGTGCCTTCGTTCGTCAAAGTCTGTTTCGTTATTTTATCCCCCTGCAATCCGGAATCGCGCATATGAGAGAAATTTCTGCGCGTGAGGTTCTGCGTCCTTCTTCGCGAATTCGGTTCAAAGCGTGAGGCCTATGAGGGCTGTAGTAAAAGGACCTAAATAAAGTACAACAGCTGAGACAGAGTACGTGACTTCTTTTACACCTATGACATCCAGCTGGCTGCTGCGTTTTTCACTTTATTTATTTCCAAAACACGTCTTGGCACAACTTAGCTACGATTGTAAATACCGGGTCGGTCTTTCGTCTGCTTGGATGTAACAAAAAATTGTACGCGACGGTGAAGCAACGCAAGCAGAGATGAATAGGTACTGTTGCTCAACTTTTAAGAGTGCAGCACTGACGCAGCAGTCATTTCGGAGTGCTATATAGTGTAGAACTGAACAGCTGCACGGCCTTTCCTGCTGAGTATAGAACAGCCATGTTATTTGTATTTATACTTTGTATGTCAGGAATGAATATCACCTGTGCCATTTATTCCACAATGCTTGACTGGTTTACTTCACAACGAACTAAGAGTCAATCTCCGCCAGTAATTGCGCTCATCTTTCTTTAAATGTCCACATTAACTCTACACTACTACCGCCATAGGTTGGCTGATTTGACGCGTCCTTATATACGTATTTCTTCCGTCATTGTGTTTATACTGCAATCAACCTCTTGTTTGATGTGAAAATCTTAAAACACGTATTACTGTCTGAAACATACTCATTTCTCTGACAATGGCGCTTCAATTACTGTTTAACCAGTTGCCAACTTGGTACTATTCTCTCTTTTTTACTTTATATATATATATATATATATATATATATATATATATATATATATATATATATATATATATATATATATATATATATATATTTGTCGGGTGCTATGTATGTTTGACTCGTAACTTAATAATTACACGTTATTATGAATTCAACTACTGTTTCTCCCTCCCGTGTGAATTACCGTCTTCATAGGGTCGTTTGCGATGCTGTGAATAAATAACGATAAATAAGCGCAGAGCTGCAGCGCTTCAGAACGCAAGGTACGGACAGATTGAAACACACAGCGCTGTGTCAGTCAACAACATCCCTCCCCTTCTAGTGCGAAATACCTGTTCAAATATAAAGCAGCAGAACCAAGTTTGAATGCGAGCAAACAATAAATAAGGTTGAAAAGCAAGCTGGCGAATATGAGTTAGCCACTACTAACGAAAAAAAGTTACACGTCAAGCGCAGCATCTACCAAGAAGTGACCAGGCGCAACTATCCAAGATGAGCAACCGATCCTCTCTTTCTTTATAACTCAAGCGAGTCTCATTTTTCTCTGCAACTAATGGGCCCGCAGCTGTTGTCCATGTGCTCTGACCGGGCGCTGTCCTCGCTTATCGGACGGCCCTGCATCGTCCACGGTCACTAACTGCCACGACGCCAACGTTTTCTTTCTCTTTGTATTGTTTCTGCGGAATAGCTAAAAGGGCCTATGACGAAGCCCTTGGGACATAAGCGAAGCAAGTAGGGTAAGCAATAGGACCGGAAGGAAATGCGGAAGAGACCAGCTGGAAGAGGATGCGGCGCCACATCCGGAGTTACTCCAAGCGCACTTGTCCACAACCTGGCACTGTTGGAACAGTGTGGAGGAATAGTTACACTCATCATTCACGCTGGGGCAATTCGGGCCAGAAAAATTATTTTGCCTTATGTTGCCCATAACCCACAGCTTCACAGGAAATGTTATTGATGATATTCAGCAGAGATCCGCCAACAGCCGTTTGTCGTAAGCGCACTAGTGTTCAAAATGCCTGTGCGTACAAATAAGGACTCTAAACATCACACAAGTTCCATCACTGTCGTCGATGACCGGAAGAGACGAGGAAGTTTCCCAATGCTAGCAGTCGCTTAACATCATAGCGCGTAATAGTGGGTCGTTTTTTTTTTCATAATTCCGAAAGTAGGATCGTGGCAGGGATGGTAAGGCGCAGAACGAATACAGAGGATCGTGACTGGGTTCCTTGCGCAAGGTAATAAGCAACCATGCTGAAAGAAGGAGTACATTCGCGCGCGAAACTACCTCGAAGTACTTTACGTATTACGCCAAATCAATTTCTAATGACAGATAATTTTTACTGCTCTGAAATAAGACGAAAAGAAATATATTACCTTGCTCCAGCGGCTCCTGGAGGGTCGCGCTACTGCGACGTTCCTCAAAGCCCTAATTACTAGTTTTTCGACTGATGAGAGGCGTCCAAAGTAGTGTTTGAATAAGAATTCAGCTGCCAAGGTAAACTGACAGATGTGACATTTCAATCAGGAACCTAAAGGACTGGTCGAAGACATGTATTGCATACGGCCATTCTAAACTTGTCCTTACGACAATAAAGTGCTACCACCACCATTCGCTGAGATACTAACTTTTTTCTTATAGCTGTTAGTCTCGTTACTCTCTATCTCTTTAGCAGTAATGAAGCGAGTCTCATGCAATTTCTAGTATTTAAGAATAGATCTAAGACGTAGATAAGACGCAAACATATCACAACGGTGAACAAATAGAAGCAAGAAACATTGTCAAGCACGTATTTAATTTCAAAGGATGGTGACGTGCACGTTAAGGATAACAAAACCTACATCGAATTTGTTCGGCAAGAACAAAAGAGGTGATGAATGTCTATTTTCTAGGAACTAAGTGCTTTTAAAAGACTCAAGGGATCCGCAACAACATCATTTCGCATTCATCATGAGCTAATATGTCTGTTCTTGACACCTTCTTTAAATCAACCTCTTTTCCCTTCATTATTTTTCTCGTTTATTGACCGCCTACAATGCATGAAGTAAAACTTTGATTCATGTTTTTAGGCTCTTTCAGTGCAGCAGTGAATGCGTTTACTGGCCCCACGTAATCAAAATTTAAGCATTCTTATCTATAGGCAAGCCTACTTGGCAAGGATTCCTGCCATACAAGTATTAAGAGCTACATAGTGATTAACGTCCACGGGATATGAAGAAACGGGCACTGAAATAAAAATGCGTTCCACACAGAAAGAACAGCGCATGCTGCTCGACACCCTTTACTGGCATCACGAGTGGCTGCGTAAACGCAGTTTACAGTATGCGTAAACGCATACTGTAACACCTTGGTCCAACTCAAGGAGCTCAAAGTAGAACATATAGCATGCGTTGTCCTCCAATATATTTTAGGCTGTATAATGAGCTTACTCCATGTTCGTTAGAGCCCAATTTTTCTGTCACGCGACACGCAGCGGCTACATGGCTCGCAGGCAGAAGGTTCTTTTATTTTCCCGAGGCAAATGCTTATGATGAGCCCAATTACAGTGACGGAATTGCGTGGGATGCATTTTCGGAGATACTCTTTGGTGAACATAATCAACTCCCCAGCATCTATCAACAGGAAAGTATATACTTTTTTCAAACGTGTCGGTAGTCACCTGTGGAACTGAAACTTAGAGGCAAATGAAACGCTTAAAATTTTAGTGAGGACAACAGAGAGAGATTAAAAAAATGGCAGAGATAATGTTAAGAGACAGGCAGAGAGGGAAGTGGTTTAGGGAACAAACGGGATGTTCATGATACTGCAGTTTAAGTATGATTAAGGAAATCAACAACGGCATTGTATACGTGCCGAGAACAGATGACAGCATAACATATAAAATGTTGCTTAAAATAATGAAGTGAACTGCAAGAGAAGATAAACATGACTTGGGATGGGTAGGTGAAATTAGGAAGTTTTCTGGTATACATAGCGGCCTCACCTTATGCAGAGCTTTCGTCTGATTACTTTGTCGGGCTGCTGCAACTGTTGTTGCTGAGTGCGAATTCTAGTGAGACAGTGAAGCGACATTATGCTTCTTGTTATGTAGACGTGTTTTGTTTGGTTTTCTCAAAAAGTCAAACAATAAAAAAGCAAGGCTGTCTGCGGGTGTTCGCAGCTCAAATCTTAAAATATGTTTCTGAACATTCATTACCCTCTAAAAAAAGGGGCTGCTTAAAACGAGCCACTATGTAAGAAACGCAGTGCTGCTGACAGCGCAAATTTCTCCTCTAACAAAAAAATTTTCAGTTAAGTCTGCGGCATGCACACATAATAAAAATTTACCGCTCGAAGTCTGCGCACGTGTCAGCCAAGCAGTTGAGTTGTCAAAAGAGTCTTGTTGTGTTGGCTCGTAATCAATCCCTAGCAGCCGCTGTTCTGCTGACAACGACAGGCTAAGTCAAGTGAACGAGAGAACACAAAAGAAAATAAGAAAGGTTCTGGAAGGAACGAGTGAGTAAAAAAGAGCAAGGACCACCATAATATCTGAAAACTTTGTCGGAATCAATTAGATTGTTTTGGAGTTGCTTTGAAGCACGTCACAAACAGAGAACCTTTGAAGTAGACGGAGCTTTTTTACTGTCGCCTTTTTTTTCTCTTCTCCGACTTCCACCTTTCGAACTATTGTATTGTTTAGTAGAGTGTCAGTCCACCCAGCTTGCATTTTTTTTAGCAGAGCCGAATTGAAGAGCCGAGTAGTTGTACTGCATGTTTCACCTATGATGTTCTGGAGGATTAAAAATAAGTTTTTTAATTTTGAAGAGCTCGTTTTCCGCAAAGCATTGTCAGCGGCGTAGTGCATCAGAATACAGATAAGATGTGCTAACGAGTAGGCTGCTTAACTAACATGCTAACTAGTAGGCTGGTGAAATAACCTTGAGCATGCCACTTTTTTGCTATTACTGTTAGTCTCCTTATTTATTGAAAGGCGTGTACACCACTGTAAGTTATAGCCATATCAGTTTTTGCAATTTGAGAAACGCAGTTACCCGCGGCGCTTTGGCCCAACAAATTCTGCATATATCCCGTCAAATTACACGCACTCTCGACAATCTTACAGCCAAAGCAACCCCTCCAGTGCACGTAACTCGTCGAAATATCCAAAATTTTTTGGGTCACAGAGCCGAGGGTAAATGCGTTTCGGAAATTCTAGAAGCTGATATGGATGTTAGTTACGATAGACTACACGTTTCTCAAAAAATAAGGACACTAACAGTAGTAGTTAAACGTGAACTACTCAGTACTAGCTATAACTAATGTTTTCGTTACCATAGCACGTCTTGGCTGTACTCTGATGGGCTACACTACTCATAAAGATATGCGCAATAAAGCGCTGTTCTAACTCAAAAATACGATTTTAAAAATTTCAGGATAATTTATGTATCGAAAATGCACTTTCTAAGAGTTTGCATCACCTTGGCGTACCCAATAACAGATTGTGCTGATAACGATAGATCGACGTTGATGTAAAGTATTTTACTTTCCTCATAACCGAAACACACCTGGTTTAAATAAAAACGCCCTTTTTTACGTTTTCGTTGAGTCTTCTATTGCTGAGCCTTGATCACGCTCGGACATCTCTTTATTATGGGAAGTCAAACGCCTTGTAACTGAAAAACGGCCGCAAAAAAATGTCAGAATAGCCTTAATAACTTCACTAACTGATAATATTCTATAAAATGATTTGGCTGCAAGAACTTGGGGAGAACAGCGACAGCGCTACTTTCATTGGGTCATTGAAACAACTGAAGAAATAGATTCCCTACTGAACGTGCTGCATACATGGCGACAATCGTGATTCGATGACCATGTTGAAGTCGTTTATTATTCAACCCATTGCAGCAATCCCCCAGTATACAGGACACTTCGTAATTACTGTTGAAAGGATTCTTTGTTAGACACGATTTACCACATGGAACAAGTGACCTCCGCAGAGGCAGCCCAATTAGGAAACCACGCGAAGGTAGAGATAATACTACATTCCAATACTCTGGCTCAAGCAGTTAATCTACACTAAAGATCATAGTGAGCTTAGGTGCTTAAGTTCAACTAAACAAGATTAAGGGGAGTGGTTCTGCTTTGCTTTCTTCTTCTGTTCTTGTTCACTTACCACTCAACTGAAAAAAATTAGGGCTTTGTCGACGAACGCCGAGTTTGTATTATCAGGGCAAGGCGCACACGCTGCCATGTCGTCTCCTCGTTTCTATCGCTCATTATTCTTTTGCTCTCTTTGCACGTATGCTGTTTATAAGCGAAATGAAGAATGGCTGACTTCGCGAGACTGCACTCTAACAGAGATCACATTTTCAGGTTCAGAGAAAAACATTGCGATTCGTATTTACTGGCACCATGTTTTGTGCAAGATGGTAAATGTAGATGCCCGTAAAGCGGTGAAGACGCGATATTTTTGCCAATGTGTTTCTCTTCAGATGATGCTTAAGATATTGTAAACCATGCATCACCACGCGAAATTCACAGGGGCTCAGTAAATAAATTTTAAGTAAACATGTTCTCCTATGTGGTTTCGGCTTCGGATCGAGCAGTTGAATGTCGTTTGGGTTGTCACAGGTAAGGATGAGATCACACTTAAGAGAGGCAAAAACCTGCAGAGCAATAGCCGTTTCTCATTCGCTTTCAGTGCGCGCGTAAAAAATAAATGGGATTAAAATGACAAAGCAACGATTGCAGTTTAGCTTGTCTGGCGCAGTCTCATATCTACTTTCGCGGTCGCTTTCACCGTTAGGCTGCTAGTACTTGATGGAATGAGTTCCCTTACAAGAGAGAGAGAGAGAGAGATGGTTTATTGACGGGAAAGACAGAGAGGTTGGCCGGAAAAATGAATATCTGGCCTGCTACTCTGCACTGGGGAACGGGAAGAGGAGAAAAAAGAGGATCACGATCGAAAAATCATTTACTGAGCGCAGGCGAAATTTCACGTGGTGACCGAAGTTTAATGATGCCTTATGAATCATTCCAAAACGAAAACACACTGCGAAAAATTTGATGCCTCTACCGCTGAATGCCTTCCTTTTCACGGTACGCGTAATTTTAGTTTATTGTGTACTTAAGTGCGTTGAAATCGGTTTAAGTATTTCTGCATCCGGCTTTTCCATCCGGACAGGACTTTTCAAATCTCCTGGCATTGTTCTCGTAAGCATTGCCCGCGGTGCTGCCAAGCAGCAAACCGCGATGTTCTTGACAGCTATTCTTTGTGTATCAATCAGTCAGTCTGCCAGTATGGACCAGCCAAGGACACACCAAGGTTGTTCTGCAGCTCGCCTGCTAGCCCACTGTGTTCCTGAGCATGATGAGCCGTAAAGGTGCAGTGATCCAGACGTCATCACGTATGACACTTAAGAAAGACGTGCGCAAACACTCGCAATCAATTCAATTTATCCAGTTTGTTTATATCTCTTGCATTTGCTACAAGTGAACTCAATTGTACGAAATGACGAGCAGACGTGGCTGCTACTTCTGCAAAAATTGAACCTATGTAACGTCCTGGACACTGCACGCAGCTAATTGTGTCATGACACTCCGATGCCCGGTCCACGTCATCTTCGTGTTCATTCCCCTCAGTTTCTCTTGCCCCAAGTGAGAGGCAGCTTTCCTCCGGCAAATCTCCCCACCTTTCCGCTCATGAGATCTCTTGACTCTGTACAGTGCGTGCTGTCTGCAGTAAAAGGGTGTCGACAATGAAGCTAATGTGATCAGAGAAGAAAATTCCTCATTGCTCGAACTCCGCGATGAGCACCAGTGTAGCCGATTTTTGCGGGCACTGATATTCTAGCTCGTTTACTTGCTACCTTCTAGCAGCTTATGTGCACCATCACGCAGTGGGTCACGCTCGCCAGCGCCCAATGCGTTCATGCTGTTCCTGCTTGTCACGTTGCCACAGCCTGTTTCGTAGCCCTTCGCTCGAGGCTGTGCTCTGTTGTCCCCCTTACCTTTTTTATCCCGCCTCAGAGACTACGAAGCGGTTAGCAGAACCTTTCTCGCACATTTTTCCTATCTGTTGTTATTCACTGCTATTTCTTCTCGTTCTCGGAACTTGTTAGCTTTCAAGGGTATCCCTCCTTGCGCACGCTAGGCTCCGGGATGTATTCTCAATCAGCGATAGCCTCCGTAGCTACTGTTTCTCTTTTGTTTTCCCCAGGGCATGTGCACATTGTATCACTCCAGCGTTCTAGTGGTTGCAGCACGACCCTTCTGCTTCTTTATCCTGTGCAATGCGAAGGCAAGATAACCGCTGGTACTTGAGGGTAAACGAGTGTATTCCAAGAAAAGGCAAGCGTAGTAGGGGGTGGCAGAAAGTTAGGTGGGCGAATTAGATTAAGAAGATTGCGGTGATGCTGTACCCACAGCTTGCTAAGAGCAGGGTTAATTGGAGGAACATAAGAGAGGCATTTGCCCTGCAGTGGGCGTAGTTAGGCTGATAGGGATGATAGCGATGATCATGATTATAATTGATGATAATGATGACGACGATGATGATGATGATACTTTTTCTCGCACTGGTCATTGTGATATTTGCTGGAGAACTCCCTTGACGCAGTGTTCGCCCTTTCGTAATAGCACGCTTTAGGTGAACCCTACCAAGATGCTTCATCATCAATGGTGGCCGGGGTCTAAGCCCTGAAAAAAACTTTAAGCAAGGCATTGTCATTGTTTGCATGTTGCTTCGATAAAGGAAAAATAAGAAAGGAGAAAGGCTAACCAGCAGAATAGGAATATTTTGGCTGCCCAGTGCCGGGCAGAAAGAAACAGGCGATATGAATGAGAAATAATGACATCAAGAATAAACGAGTGAAGAACTTAGGAAAAACAGAGGCGAGACCCATGCGGAGTTGTGAGAACTTGTAGCCCAAGCAAAATGCCCTCAGAAAGTGCAGCGGAGAATGGCAAGCCTACCGAGCAGGGATCGATCTGGGCCACCCTGAATTGTGAACTTCGTCAGCGGCCGTGGAAAAAGCGGGTTTCGACCACAGCACAGAGCCCTAAGTGCGCATTGTAAATCATAACCTAACTTCATGGGTGATACGAAGGTGGGTTGTATATATTTCAGCGATAAGTTTGGGCAAGTAGAAGTTAAATTTACCGGCAAAGCAAGCGTACATTGGTAAAGAAAGAAGAAGCCAAACCATACTGTATAGCATTGAAAGTAACCCATTTGGGTCAATATAAATATAAACAAAGGAACTATCGCTGGTTGGGGAAGGCAAGCTTATAATATACTAAAAGGCTCATAACATGCTAAGCAGACAGCGGTAGAAAAAAAGGGCAAAATTATTATGCATTCAAGTAGGCCGAGCCCTTCTCGGTGAGCATACAATACACATTCATTGTAAAAGGAACCTAAATGCTTCGACAGCAAAGAACCTCAATGCTGTCGCATTTTCTTCTTTGGGATTGTGGTTATGAAGGCCCCCACCCAAAGGTTTTAATCTCAGTTTGTGGAAAGATAGGAAGCCGATAAACTTGCCCTGTAAATAGCAGGCCCTATAGCAGGACGGCTTGTCCGGGCCAGCGTTGTTTTGGTGATAGATTATCAGATGCCAAAAAGCGACAGTCATCGATCAGCTCTTTCTGCTCAAGACGCGTTTCTCAAATATGTCCTTCCAACAAGCTATTCTTATCGGGTCGCCACAGAACAACCCTATGTACACAGTTTGACGGATACTTATACATTATGTTGTAAAACTATAACGGCTGCTCTAGCTATATACTTCAAAATCACTGCAGTTACTTTCAAGGGGCTTAATAAGGCACTTTGAATGAAAGAGTCTTCTGTCTGCGAATTCGTCTTTAACGGCAGAAAAAAATTGAGTCGAAAGCTCGTGATTTAAAAGTACTTGCAGTCGACAACGAATGTGTATATAACAATGCCTTCAGCAATTGCGCTATTCCAGCTTAAGTTGGTAAGAATGCCGAAGTGCGCTTAGATATCAACGCCATAATTTCGTCACATCGTAGCTAGCGTTTCGTAAAGCCGTCTTACGCAACGCCGGGAGAGGAGAAAAGCTCTTTAGCCACAAGACACTCATCACGTGCTCTTACGTAATACACTGTTGTTTCTTTGGAAGGAACCTTTAAGGTAAGTGCGAAGCTCGCAAGATGGCCAACTTAACACTAGGCGCAAAATTCCATACGCTCAAAAGTATTAAGCTTGGCGCCAGACTTACCTTCTGCTGCGGGTGCATGCCTGATTAATATGGCGGCAAGCAGAGCAACGCGTGTATAATTACGCTCGCCTTAGGATCTCGTTTGACCTCAAGAGTGTTGCGAGCCTGATGGGTTTGTCTTTTTTTCTTCTTGGTAACAGAAACAATGAAAAGCTACAACAACATACGAAGAAGATGCCAACATGACTGTCGCTAACTTGTGAGGCATATTTTACGGTGAAACCGATGACCCACTTTGTTTGCAAGTTGTGTCTGTTGCTCTACAGCCCATATGTTATGGAACTGCAATGGATGCAAGCATCTGCCCTGGTGAACAGTCTGGGTAAACCAAGAGTTTACTGCATAGACCATTTTTCTGCCTTAATTTGCGTGCTCAAGAAATATGCAAGATTTAGTTCTTTTTTTTAATGCCCTTAGGACCGTTTGGCATTACAGAGGGAAGTGATTGAAAAGATAACACATTAAACAAAAGCAAGAAACGCAACAAAAAAATAAAAAATACAAGTTGTTAGGCTTTTAATTATACAATGTTAGCTAGTGCATTTTTAAAACGAAGATGGTCTTTAATGTCGGCGATTAGTCCGGGAAGGCGGTTCCAATCCTGTGATGTGCGGGCAATAAAACTGTGGGAACAGGCATTAGTGCAGCAAGAAACAATACCAACTCTGTGAGAGTGGTCAACGTGGACAGATCTATAAGGGAGATTAGAGGTTAGTTCATTCCGCAGGTGGGTGTTATAGAAGTATATTTTGTGAAAAAGGCAAAGGTGAGAATTATAGCGGTGAGAGGCAAGTGACGGTAGACTTAAGGTTTGTTTCATGGTAGAGATACTGGCAGTCCGATTGTAGTTATGAAGAATGAATCGCGTAGAATTAATCTGAACAAGTTCGAGTGAGTTAGTTAGCTTAGCACAGCTCTCATAATGAGGAGGCATACTCAAGTGTAGTGCGGACTAATGTTTTGTAAAGGAGAAATTTTAGTGATACTGGGGCACAAGAAAAATTACGTAGCAGATATCCGAGCATTCGATTGGCTTAAGATATTACATGGTTAATATGAAGGGACCATGTTAGGTCTTACGTAATATGTACGCCAAAGTAGCGGTAAGATGTTACTAGCTCAAGGATAGTGTTATTAAGAACGTAAGCAGCTGGACTTGACTCTCTACGGGATACGCGCAAGACTTTACATTTCTCGACATTAAGTCACATGAGCCAGTGACTGCACCAATCCAAAATAGCGTTAAGGTCAGTTTGTAACGTGTTAACGTCCTGGTCACTAGTAATTTCTCATAGCACAACACAGTCATCGGCAAATAGATACATGTTAGAAGTAACGTGCCGGAGTACGTCACTAATGTAGATTAAGAAAAGAAGGGGAGCCAAAAACCGAGCCTTGAGGCACTCCAGAGTTGACCGCGCTAGAAGACGAAGTATGATCGTTACGAGATACAAACTGAGAACGATGACAAAGGAAGTGATCTAGCCAAGTAATAATTTCGATGTCAAGGTTAAGTTCCGCTAATTTTAGGAGTAGTTGTTTGTGGAAAACTTTGTCGAATGCTTAGGCAAAATCTAAGAAAATGCAATCCGCAAGGGAGCGTCGGTCAAGGATTGGGTGGAGCTTACGCGTAAAGGTAATTAGTTGCGTTTCACAAGACAATGTTTTTCGGAAGCCGTGTTGTGCATGTGAAAAAAAAAAACGAATTTGAATCCAGAAAGTGGAAAATTTCACAGTAAAGAGTGTGCTCTAAGATTTTGCATAAGATACAGGTTAGTGATTTTGGGGGAAATTATATAGGAAAGCGGTACTACCGGATTAATGGAGTGGAACCACCTTCCCATCTCGCCAGCCGTTAGGACTTTCACCTCTATCAATGCACTGTTGAAAAATTAATAAATTGCGCAATTGTATCGCTGCCTCCTCCTTTCTGCCCAGAAATAGCTCCACTAAAACGGCGCCTTCTCCGCAGACTATTACTTTAGACAAGTGACGCCACTCATCATGGATAAACCCTTATCTGCTGTCGCTCTACAAAGAGTGCGCACAAACTGCTGAATTCAAAAGTTGCAAAAAAAAGAGGCTTGTGTACTGAAGCGTGGTAAATTCTTCGTAGGCCTCAAGAAACTCCTAGAATGTTTGAACTCAGATTTTCGTCACCAGCCGCTTCCTCCCCTAGAATAGTTCTAAGCATCGAGACGTCAGGCTTCACGTTCATAGCCTGTCCTGAACCGCTTTAACTCAAGGTAAGCGTGCTAACTCCTTAACGTGCCATCACTTTCTCACGCCATAGTTTAGGGTTCCCTCAAGTAGACTCCAGAGATTTTAGTTTAACAGCATCGAGAATCAAACACTAAGCAGCCTGTAGAACCGCAAAGTTTCGAAGGAAATCGGAGCACCTAATGACGCTGTGGCGAGAACGAACCCTCCGCTGTGCCTCAACGGTTAATGTGTTCTGGAGCTGAGTACTTTACTCGCCCCTTCAAAAAGTTCGTGAATGGCTGGCGCTCGTTACCTGGTTAATCGCGATTGCCCAGCTTGGCATAGCTACGCCTGGGCAGTCACTGTACTTCTGTTTAAACGCCTACGGTATTGCTCTCACAGGGCCATCAAAATCTCGAGCAGTTCTCAGCGTTCAATCTCTGATTTGCAGGCACCAACAGCGGATTTCACATCTGGAGCAGGAAATTCTGAGAAATAATGTAGAATCAAAGCCTTAAACGCTACTTTCTCGCAGTTATTTTCTGCGCTGCTCTGCAATACTCTAAATATCTATTGTCATGTCCTGACTGGCTGGTGGGCAGCAAAACACCCCGGCTCCAAAGGAGCAGGAACACAAAACACACTTCAGTCTAACCACGAGTACCTCTGTTTTTAAGTATTCACAGTGTCTTGTTTTAAAAGAGAACTGCAACGAAATTTTACTTTGGATACAATGCCTCCGAATTTGCACGTTATATTATAAAACTAATCATGGTGGTGTTCTGAACGAGTACAAAACTCTGTAGTTGACGACGCGTACACCTGGCGGCGTGTGGCGCTGTTAGGCAATTTACCCGATATGATGTAGGTAGGGGAAACCGAAAGCCCTCCTAGAGACTGGCTCATTGAGAGGGAACGGATCATGGACGGCGTGAAGTTAAAGGCTGGAGGCTAAAATGCAGTTTGGCAGTCCTAGGTTTCCTAAAGTGCTCAATTTCACCCGGTAGCTTGTGCTTGTGAGCCTCCGTCACGAGCGCCTACTGCTTTATGACCCAAATGGGGAAGAGCGTTAAACGAACTCAGGATCTCGATAATACGCTACTCACCCTTATGAGAATGATCTCTAGACAGTCTATAGACTTATTATAAACTGTGCTGCCTTCCTGTAAATATTTCCATTTGTCAATTCATAGTCTATAGACTGTCTATAGAAAAGTCTACCCAAAGTATATGGCCGTAAGTCTATAGATTGTCTATACTCTATATACAAGATTTGTGTTTCCTATAGACTAGTCTATATGATTTCGCTATAGAAAGTCTATAGACTTTAGCGACAAGAGTGTATAGACAGTCTATAGACTGTCAAAAGAAATTTTTGCGAGGGCTGCAGTGTTCTCAGGGGTTGTTAATTTTTAGCTCACCAGGGACTTCTCGCGGCCACAGGCAGTTTAGACAACACACCATTGCTAGAATTCACTGCTGGAGTATGGAATTTAGTGCTCATTTATCTTTCTCAGTACTGATGAAGCGGCGTGTATTACGAAATCACTTAGATGTATTCGCAACCGCGAGTATGTCCGGTGTGTGACCACGCTGAAAAAAAAAAAGGCACACTGTGGCCTAATCAAGACGGAACTGCGTTTCCAGTCATTTCCATTCCTTTCAGGGCCCTCCACTTCCCGCCAATTGCCTTCCATTTTCCAAATGGCGCACCTGGCAGGTGCGGAGTAATCTTAGGCGCCGTCAAGGAGGGCACACGACTGTAATTCCCTTCTTGTGCTTCTCTCCTGCTTCTTCAAGTGCTTAGGAGGAAGAGAAAGTAGTATACAGGGCACAAGGCCTTTCTCTCTACTCCAGTTGATAGCCAAAGTATCCACGGTACTCCGACAGCAATTTGGACCTCTTCCAGCCTGGTGATTTCGCTGGCGTTGCCTGGGCAACCAAAGCTGCGGCTTTTCCGGGGGGAAATTATCCCGGAAATAAACGACTCCATTATATTACAAGCTATCCTTTTCCCCTCTTTTCTGGGTAGTCACCTTCCCATCGCAAGTGCTGCTGTTATGGCAGAGCATGGCGCTAACATTCCAACGTGACGAAAGCAAAAAACAAAATCCTTCATAACGCAGCATGGTGAACTGACATCATTCTTGAAATACATGCATAGATACACGTGCGCATAAACACATATGTACAGTCTTTGTGAAAAGTATACACCCCAAGGTGTCTGGCTCTGAGCCCTCCAGAGCGGTTCCTTTTGCATACTCAGGGACACTAATCTCACAAAGGCGGGAGGAACTAAACCCTTCCATGCTTAGGACTGTCAACTGCGCTACAGAGTCTTGCTACACGTCCTAAACGTAAACCCCTTGGCATGCATATTTTGGACAAAGGCTGAAATAATTGGTCAGATTTTAGAGCTGCTTCTGAGCTGCTTCGTCTGGACTGTACGCATCCCCATATCGTTCAAAATCTCTCAAGGTAAAAGGAAATCTGATACTTCACCCTCCAATGATTATGGTTAGGTCTTTCACTGATGCTACGTTACCTCCAATACATGGCCTAGATGCAAACTCCCTGGCTCTGGAATTACGGAAAGGCTGCACTGAGGTGCAGGAAAGGAACTTAAGCAATTCTCTTAACCCTCAGGCAAATATTCAGACAATCACGGTTTCAAAAATACTTGTATTTTTGGTGCGCATTCTATGTGCCAGTACTCGCGTCCAAGATTATTTGTGCCTTCAGTACAAAATCTTAGAAGGGATCGAATACCTATCGTGCTTATTGCACTCAATGCACTTCATCTGTAAGCACAGCCTGCCACATCGACGTAGTTTCATCCCGCATGCATAAAAGAACTCTAATATTCGCTTGTGACCGCTCCTTTCTTAGGCTGCAGCCTTATGAAGTGACACGGGTTTTACAAGGAAATTAATCAGGCCGCTCGCTCTCAGTGCAGTCTATCCAGACTATTGATCGTAGGTTGCTTACCACGCTACGCATAGAATTCCACGCAAGACAAACGTTCCAAGTAGGGAAGGCATCTCGTGAATGTTTGATGGCCAGAGAACTTTCCGCTCATTGAACGGTCGGCTAGCAGAGCTCATCTCTTCAGTGGGTTTGAGCTCACTTTGGTTGAAAGAGCATGGTTGAAGATGCTCCACTACTCAGAGCACTGGAAACGGCTGTCATTTCATACTGATACCGGCAGAGCAACTATGGTGCACGCTCATCAACGTTCCGGGAATCTAGCGGCTGTCACCGATTTTGCTCGTGATGTAACTGTGCCAAAAGTGATGAAAGAAGTTATGTAGGTATCGTAACAATGCGGTTCGCATCACTTGCAATATAGAATTCGCACTTTCGTACTTATGAGTTCTCACACATGGTTACAACGATCAACCTTTTTGATCCTCTCGACCTTAAGCCCCTCTATTCGCAGTGAGCTGTATATTACGGCCTGTGGAGCCAGAATAAAGTGTGGTTCT
Organism: Amblyomma americanum; assembly: GCA_030143305.2. Taxonomy (NCBI): domain Eukaryota; kingdom Metazoa; phylum Arthropoda; class Arachnida; order Ixodida; family Ixodidae; genus Amblyomma; species Amblyomma americanum. The sequence continues at coordinate 85,041 of JARKHS020000581.1, read as the reverse complement.
GCAGCCAGCCGTGTTTCCGTCATCGTAGTCGGAGCTTATTCGTGTTTTTTTTCCTCCCGTTCATATTTTCTTGCGCTGTTTTCCAGATTTTAAAGATATTTACCAACTAGCCCAACTACAAGCTTTATTATATCATTAGCGCAGTGATCATGCACCTCGGCCATGCCGTTGTGGTGAAGTTAAAGAAGGTGCCCCAGTCATGATGCAGGTAAAGATTCGAGAATGAATTACTAATGATGCAGCTACGATAATTCGTGGTACGCAGCTGTTGATGCTTTGTTTCGCAGTCTTACCCAGTCGAAGTACATCACACACTAGCTTCAGGTAAATGAGACGCAGGCGTAATATTGAAAACGGTTGACAAAATGGCGCACCTTTTTATGCAAGCCACAAAACTACCGACCGTTCACAACAGTGCGAGAACGCATTGTGCAAAACACACGCGTTGATCGACTCCTGAAACTCTTTCACTGTTGTGAAGTGGCGTCCGCTACAGTTTTGTTCTTAAAACACAAAAAAGTCAAGGTAATTTTTTAATACTTTAAAAGTCGTGTTGCATGAATCAGAGTCAAACAAACGATTCACACTTTTCTAGTTACAATTTACTCTTTTCTAAGCCACGACCGCTCACAACACGAATTGATATAAGCGGAAAAGATTTCGAAGCGGCATAAGATATGCGACAGAAATGTTGCATAGAGATATATTAGTTGTCACAGCCCACAAAGAAGTCGTCTTCAGGAAGGAAAAGGACACCTGGAAATAATCGGAGACACAATCTGCGAAAATCGAGAAAATAATGCCATTCTAGACCAAGGTTGCTGTACCACTTTGTAATCCAAATGCTACACGCAGCGGGTATAGCTGACACGTTTCGAATATTTCCTTCTTTTTCAGTGTTCACGCAGAGTTAAACATTGCCGAACACGGAGACAGAAGGAAATGAAGGAAAAGTTCTGACTCTTGCTTCGGTACACTTCACATTTCTCTAGACAGTTTCCTCGAGGAAACTTCGAGGCCGTGCAGAATCACAAACGAAAACACGCGAGAAGTGTTGAAAAGGCACTCGCTTCCCCCCCTCTTCCTGCAACGTGTGGAAAAAAATAGCCGCCACTCGATATCTATCACGCAGTAATCTATCCACTGCGGAAATTCTCCGCGTTCCTCCCAAATCCAATTTCGAGCTGGAGAGACACCTCGCTTTTTTTTTCTCATCCGTCTCAGCAGCGCCTATTGGTGATCCGTTGCGCAAACCTCTCGCTCTGCCGACAACTTCTCTCTTTTTGAGTTAGACATCAGTGGATGGTTCTTCGGGATTGAATTTTTTGTTCTTGTATGCACAAAGCAATGCGAATCTCCTCTTCTGCCATGGCGTATTTGTTGTTAGTTTTGTCTGCGCTGATGGAAGAATCGATACGCTATTGAGAACGCTGTCAATTATCGCAAGCTCACGGCAACCACACGCAGGCAACTAAAATCGGTGTAGCTCTGGTCCCAAGTACTTTAGAGTGCCTGCACTTTCCACCTGTTCTTCATCGCGAGTAGCAGGGTGCTCACGGCAATTTCATGCTGACTCCCGAACACTCAGCCATCGTGGACACTCAATAAAACAGCGGTTTTAAGAAAGTAAGAGTGCAGTTGAAGTTCCTCTTATATTTTGAGGTAAATCTTTTCGTTAGTAGAGCAGCAACACAGAGATAGCATATGCTCTAAATACGAATCATGACTGGTACTGTTCAATTTATTCTTTTTACTGGTTATGCCGACAAATGTGAGTGCTTGCAAATCTCGTAGCTTCGTTCAAACCAAAAGTCAACTAGGTCAAATCACTAGTGGAGCTCCGCGCAAAATAAAAAAAAATGATACAATGAAGTACAACACGATGTGTTGAAAGATTATTTTTGTGGCGCAACGGCTCAGCTGTTTCAGAGGAAAACAGACCGTTTCTCTTTCTCTCTCACTCCTCCTTAACTTCGATTTGCATTGCGAACGATGCTCACAAGTCTTGGAAAGTTGTTTCTATGCCTCTGAGGAGCGCAGTTCTTTGTAAGAGAAAAAACGTCATCATTCTAGATCAATGTCACTCTAGACAAAGCGCCATATATTTTGTTAAAATATTTCAGGTAACAGTATCAAAACAAAACACGTTGCCAGTCGACCTTGGTCCTACATTAAACCGACCACGTTGAATAAATACTAGTCTCCTGTCTCGATGGCATAAATAAGTTTCTTTGTCATTTTCCACACGCAGGTTTTTGCAAGGCAAGAGAAAGAACGGGCTTCCCCAGTAGCAGCCCTCGCAAAAAGAACGCCATAAGTTTGGCATTACACGCTTTGCGATAATTTACAGTGGCCTTTGAAGAGGGTTTGCTGGAATCGCAGGAGTTGCTCTGAAGGGGTCCTAAGTCAGAGGCTTGTCTTGTAGCAAAGCTCCGAACACCCCGGTACTTTCCTCTGAAGCCTTGGCAGAGTGTTCATAACATTCGATAAATAAAAATTACTCCAGCAAAAAAAGCTTGCAGTGATTCGCTCTCCTTCCCGTGCTTTGAGATATGAAGTGGCAGTTTTTGCAACAGCTCGATGCCCCTGTGCGCCGATATCTTATAGCAGGAGGAGCCTCTATCTCTTCGTATGACTGTTTTCATGACAGCGGCAGCCCAGATATCCCAGTGACCTTCATACATATATTTCTTCTTGAGCGCCTCCTAACTGCAACATTTTATTTGTTGCTTTTTTTGTTCGTCTTTGCAAGGCATTTGTTTCTGTGCCTTTTCACGATCTTGTCTCGTCGTCGTTCATTTGCATACACGAAACATGCATCATACGGCGTACGTTGGCTTTGCATGTCACCTAAACCAACCTAAAGTCGTCTAAACTTCGTGCCTATACTTTAGTCATGGACGCAGCTGCGAATGTGAGCAAAAAAAAAAAGAATTGTGAACTGCGCCTTCCTAACCAAATAGCTTATTCTATATTTCACAAGGAAGATATTATGACGACCTCAAATACGCGCAGGGAAAACAATCCAAAGTTCTGCAGTCTCACACAGGCTCGTTTAGACGCGCGTTCCTGCTCGGAAATGCGACCTCGTATTAGTAAGCATATTACGATATCTGTGTCGCGGCTACAATCGACACCCGTATGCAAGTGGTTTCGCTCGTGAAATTTGATTGTTTTTTTTCTTCTTGAAGGCTTCCCTCGCCATAAGCACGCTTTTCTTGGTGTGCTGGCAGAGAAATACAGCCTGATTTGGATAATATAGGCGAGGCTATCAAAGTCGGATCACGTCTTGACTCTCAAATTCGCGATGCCGTTTCCAAAACCGGGAGCAACAAAAAGGAAAGGCACACCCATGCGACAAATCGTGGCTCATGCTAGCTTTCTGTTTACATCCGGACGACCCGGATTGAATCCCTGCCGCTGCGGTCGCGTTTCGTTAGAGGCGAAACACAAAAGGCACCCATGTTCTGTACGATGTCAGTGCACGATAATAAAAAAAACCGGGAGGTCTAAATTTAATCGGAACCTTCCAATACTGCATCCCTCATAGCTCGAGTCTCATCTCGAGGCGTTAAATTTCATAATTTACAGTTTACTCCTTTTTAACATGTTCTCTTTATGGTTAGCAAAACTTTTTCCGGCGTGCAAGCAGCCTATCAGTGCGTGTAATACAAAATTCTCTTGAAGAAAGAATCATAGCAGTTTTAGGGGATGCATATAGGATGAGTGAGGCAGCACATGGTGCACTCTATTCTATGTTGTTTTTGATACTGAAATTGGTTACCTAATGTTGAGTTGTAATATTATTATGCTGGAACTTAATTTTTCAAGCGATGCATTCGTGGATGTGCTGTACTTCGTCCTTTTATATTTTCTCGTTACTGCCCACGATCACACAGATCCATTTGTTAACTGAATTTAAGACACAAATATTGCACAGGACAAACAACGGCGCCTCAGAAATTATTATTAGTCATCGAACGTTTGAGAAATGGTCAAACCTCTCTGATGTTATCAGTTGCATATTGCATCGAAAAACTACATGTGACAAAAAAGTTTCAAGCGTGCCAGGTTTGCGAACAGACTCAGCTTCTCTATATGGAGGCAACAGGCACATGTAAAAAGTTCGAAGGACAGGATTTGTGAATGGTTTGTGCCGCGTTGGGAACAAAAGAAACTCAGAAACTTCATTATTGTTTCCTTCGATTTTAAGATATGGAAGTCAGAACGCTGAATGGGGTGCCATAGGAAATGAGTTTATTGATACCAGGTGTACGAAATAAATATTTAAGTCAGTAAACAAGCGCAACAAACTAGCTAGACGGGAAAACTGGAAGACGGGAAGACGGAAAACTGGCAAGACGGGTAAGTACAAACTAAACCTTGACACTCTTGAAATAGGAACGAAAAGTAGCTGGAAAATTTAAACTATAATTACGACTAAATGAAATGTCAAAGATATAAATGCAACACAAGGAAAACAATATTTTAAATAAATAAATAAAATATAATAAGCATACTACTCTAAATATTATAAACAATAATAAAAATATAATATTATAAATTTATAATATTATAAATATTTTAAATAATGTATTTCACAAGACTGGAGCAATAAAAGGAGACACAGGGCCTTTAATATGCAGTTGTCAACATTAGTAAGAATAGTAAGCTTTTGAATGTGGGCTACAGCCTTAGTTATAGTTCCAATATTATACTGGTTTTGAATTTAACAGCACTTTGCCGATGTGCCTTCTAGCGTCTTGGATAGTTTACCACTACTTCCGATTCCCATCAGTGGACAGAAGGCAGACCATAACCAAGGTTTGGGCTCCGAGCTGCTCACACTTTGGAAGCGAAATGTGCTCCTGCTGAACAGTGGCGTAGTCTGCCTTAGGAAATATACGTTTTTGATCGTTTCAGCACCGGCAGAGCCAAGAGCAGCCCTTAAATCGATTCGGAACAGGCGTTTGGCTCGGATTCGTTAGGCGTGAACCCTCCTTCTGTTCATAAACGTGCAGTTTGTTTTAGATTTTTTTTTCATGGCAGGCGGAGAGTCGTTAGGCGAAGCACAAGACACCTCGGACACACCGGGCACACCTGCTTTCTGAGAAGGCGTGAAGGACGCAGGTCTCCGCCAGGGAGACAAATGTTGCCAACACAGCCGAAGTGAGAAAAAGCGGGAGGAAAGGCGCGGACACCAGGCGCACCGAGAAAGGGCCTCATATTGCCTGAGCCTCATCTCGTCATGGGCGAAGAAGCAACTGGGTCACTACAGGTGCTAGAAGTGGGCGCAGTTGCACGCGCAAAACCCATCACCTTGGACGATGTACGCCGAAAGACGTCAACCGTAACTTTGTGCACTTGTTCGTGCTTGTGAGTGCTGCCGAGGTCTGGGACAAATGACGGGTAGAGTGCGTGCAGCCCTCCTGCTGATGGCCCAGCGGGCGACTGCTGCCTCCCTTCATCACGTGATAGAGGAGGCAGGCTGCGGGTGCCATTCGGCGTGGGGTGTCAGATCCAGCAGAGTGGGCGGGGAGTGTACAATGCACGCTTTCGCTGGCGACGACAGCAAACACTGACACATTAGCCAGAACATTTGTCTACTTCGCTTCCCGGGTTTTTCACGTGAACTGCAAGTTCCTCACAGTAAAGCAAGGGCCGGCTGTATTCTTCTGTGTAAGTTCTATCTCGGGTTTCTTTTATTTTTTTGCAAATTGTCAAGCAGGGACAAGGGGCATTGTCGAATTAGACATTGTCTGACATTGTCGACATTGGACATTGTCTTACGTTGGCTGGACATTGTCCGACTCTTTCTGCCTCTCTAGGACAAATAAAGCCCCGCACGGCTTTAGGAGCTTTTCTTTAATTCCATTTTGTCTTCCTTTACTGTTGTCGATAAACTTGCAATAAACTCATGCGAACTCATAGAATTTGTTTTCAACTATAAAGATGCGGCTTGCGGTAGCAAATACCACAATTTTTCGTCTTTTATAGAGCTTAGTTTTGTTTTTTAAGGTTCATGCTGCCTTATTCACGGCGGCCTGACTCTAGGCAGCTAGCAGCAGCCGTCGCTTCTGATTTATATCCCTGCTCCTTCGGTTTATTTTCTATTTCCAGCCACCTTCGGCTAAAAAAGTCTCGCTCAGGATCTTCATAAATTGTGAATTTTTGTCTCTTAGTGTGTACCACGTTGCAAGACGGTTCCATTGCTTCTTGCGAGCAATAAATAACCTTCGGTTAGTGGTTTTTGAAAGCGCGCCTGACCACACCACGTGTAACGTAACACGAATGCTATCTTATTTAAAATGAACTGCTTTCAGTGTCTTGTTATGATTTTCATTCGTTATTTACCTGTGTGTATTGTTCGAGTGACAATCTTTACGCAAGATGCTCAATCATGATTTCTCCTCCTCTTTTCGAAGTAAATTTTGTCTAAAACGGTTGTCAACTTCTAATGACTACAACCTTATGAGAGAGAATGTAGACGAAAAAAATAATTTCGTCCCGTAGTTGTCTAGTTTTTTAATCTATTTAGTCCACAAGGAATAAAGTACAAAAAGGAGAAAGCGTATGCCCATTCTTCATAATATTTGTATTGATTTTTCATCACACAAAGCATACGGGGAGAGGCAGAAGCAACCTACCTGCTTTAAAGCGTTGTAAAAAGCAACTGAAAAGCCCTTAGAGACACAGGGGCTACGCCAGAAATTTTTGGAGTCGAAGAATAGCCCTTCAGCTGCATTTGTTCGTCCTTCACTTGCAGAACTCTCGTCCCTAGCGTCCTTTTCACCGGCGATCGCCTCAGAAATCGAATTGTCCTCGATGCACACGAGACCGACTCAAAAGAGCGCAGTATCGCTCATCCTCTTCCCCAAGGATGTTGATTTCCCGCAGGGAGCTGGAAAGTTGAGTTCAGTCGATCGGACAATCGAATTGAACATTCTACAGTTCTCTGCTTTTCTTAGATGAAAAATTTCTTTATAATTTGCAATGTCTTCTATATTTGACATTTGCGAAAAAAAAGATGATAGAAGCAAGTCAGATGACAGGCACAGAAGTTGAACATAGCGCTGAGCAGCGAACTTGTTTTCTTTCAAAAAATCTGCTTAAATTTATACAATGCTTTTAACTTGGCGTAGTGGCGTCGTGTTCTAAAACATACAAGCTGAACTGATAGCGCCTCAGGAACTCTGGTTCTTCAGTTTCTTGGCTCTTATTACCTTTAGTGTCACCATATACCATGCAGGGCCTCAAGAACTCTGGTTCATGAGGCGCTACATGCTATATGGTGACACCACAGGTAATAAGTGTTTTCGCATTCAAGTAAAAAAAAAAATAAGCCTTTCAAAGCTTTCTTTCACCTCTTCGTATTCCGTGAAGAAAAGCAACTGATACGCATGTGATGGCAAGCAGAAAACAAATGACACGTTCATACGATTTAGTATATATAAGCGACTCAGGGCTGACACACCCAGAATCACTTGGCCTTCGCATGGCCCGACCAAATTAGCTGTCCACGTTTCCGACACAAGATGGGTGGGAAAAAGTGAATGCTGACCAATGGTCTACCGATTATGGCTTCGTGGCTTACCTCCGAGGAACGCTGGCAAAGGCACTTCCTCTTGCTCCGGGGTCTCTTGTATACTTTATGCGGACGCAGGTTTTGTATTTCAACTATAAGATTCCATGAGCGTTTAGTGGCAATTATTGCTTCTTTGCACAATTTTCAGAATAGCGGACAGAGAACAGGGCTGATCCTTTGCATTATTAAGCCTCTGATACCATTTGTTAGTGCCCTTGTTTTCAAAGAAAAACAGCAAACAACAGCTATTGCTACACTGCTGAAATCACGTGAGCAATTAAACAACAAAATGAAATAAAGAAAACTTTTTTAATGTCTAGTTGTGCACTCAGTGATTAAAACATCAATATGACTTCTTACAGAGTGTCATCTATACTAAAGTTGTTAATGCTTCTGTAAACCATGAACGAATTTCGTAAGAACTAAATAGTTAGTGAATTCATCGTACAAAAATGTAGCCGCAGAAATGCGTCGTTTAAGTTTTCATATCAAAAACAAAAACTAAAACGCATATCTTCTGTAGTCACTTGAGCTGCAGTAAGGAGAGTAGCCACATGACATTCTAAGCGCACTTTGTGTAGGGATGTGTACATGCGTACCATAAAATAAGTATTGAATTGTACAGAGGTGTCGGCCTACCCTTAACATTTAAAACACAAATGAGATGCGGAAAAACAACAACGTGCTCAAAAAAAGTGGCCCATACAAAGCAACACAATGCCGGGCTCTTTTACTTCTGACGCTGCTTTTACATCAGAAAACCCGTATCGTGGAGCCGCGCAAAAAAGAAAATAGTGCCACTGCTTGGCGCTCGGGGGTATATGTGCGCACGTATTGATTGCAAAGTGATGCTAAAAGGCTGCATAGTAAAGAAATCCACACAAAATCATACGGTGTGACATGAGGTAGCAGCATTGGCTGTAAATCTCGCTTTCCCATTGATTACCTTCCCGTTGTGTCCTTGAATTTGCTTTCGCGTTCGTCTTCGGATGTGTCCAGGTATCTTGTCGGTGGCGGTGTGCGGGTGGGTGACGGGTGGAAGCCTTCTGAAGGGTGGCCATGGGTGGATGGAGTACACACACACAAACGCGCTCGCTCTCTCACACATACACGTACACTCACGCACGCACACACGTACACACACACGTGCGCGCGCGCATGGACGTACGCACGCACGCACACACACACACCGCGTTTCGCCGAAAGAGAGCTATACTACTAATCCCGTGAAATAATAATAATAATAATAATAATAATAATAATAATAATAATAATAATAATAATAATTGCTTTTTGAAGAAAGGATATATGGCGAAGTATCTGCGTGATATATCGTTGGACACCTGAACCGCGCCGTAAGGGAAGGGATAAAGGAGGGAGTGAAAGGAAGAAAGGAAGAAAGAGGTGCCATAGTGGAGGACTCCCGAGTAATTTCGACCACCTGGGGATCTTCAACGTGCACTGACATCGCACAGCACACGGGCGCCTTAGCGTTTTGCCTCCATAAAAACGCAGCCGCCGCGGCCTTAAAATAAATCACTAGTCTTGACAAAATCGCTCGCAAGTCCAATTAAAGAGATGCATGGTTGTGAAGAATTTAAGCAAAATTGTCCTACATACTGGACAGCCAAGCACGGCTGTGGTCAAAGTTGTATTGGAGTATTCGCTTGTGAAACCGCGCACGGTTCAAAACAAACTGACAGCGATTATTGTTACACCGACCCTCATTATGCTGTAAAGTAGATAAAGTTGTACATTTTTACTGTATTGTAATACAACGCGACGCAGCCAGACACGCATAACGGTGCATTCAGAATAAGATTCTACGAAGCGACCAACAGCGAAAGATTGCCAAGCTGTCTTAGACGCACCACACAGCAGCGTGCGGGACGTAAGAAAGACAACGAGGAAAGGATTGAGGGACAACAGTAAAGGCCGGCAGCGGGGCGGGGTAAGATCACTGTGCTCGATGCCTGAGCCGTCTGCAAAACATAGATCACTACGTACAAAACGACTTACCTGAGACATAACATCCAATACATTTTCGCGGAGGATAACAATCGCGCAATGCTAGGACGCGTAAATCGCTCAACTGAGCGCGAGCAAGGTGTACCGGATCTGAGAGTGTTAGGCTGAAACACAGTGCGATCCACTTTTCTCTGGGTCTACCGAACACAAAAAGAAAGACATTCATAGAAGGAAGCCAGCATTGAATCGTAGTATGCGGAAGGACAGAAAGAAAAAAATACTGTTTTGTACAAAGCGTCTGGGCGTGCATCAGCCCCGGCAAGAAAGGCTATACCACGAAATCCATATCGAAATCCCGTTCAGTCGCGAAATCCAAGCAGTCAGATCTCTTGTTGCACTCGAGCTCATCTGGCGTTATTTCATTTTTGGGCAATCCACCCGCTGTCACCACCGTCGCCCTACAAGTGCGACCGTGCGCGCTGCTTCTGAAACCTTCGCGAAATGTGCACTCGAAGCCTCGTGTTTCAACCAGCAGATGGAATTTACGTGGAAGCCCCATACCCCCTTGCACCGATTCCTCGCCCAGCGGAAAAGCAGCTGGCTCAAGGCGACGAGTTCGCACCGTTCGACCGGCCCCAAGCACGTTATGGAGGCTCCTCGGCGGACCACAGCCGGTCACAGACCGCGTATCCAATACTGGCGTTCGTATATGCTAGACGCAACACACAGAACGAGAAAAATTTCCAAAGAAAGTGCTCGAAGCGCTATACATTTCACGATGACATCCAAGTGGCACGATCAATAGGTGAACACGTGTCATCGACCCTATATGCGACCACAAAATCTGCATGCATAGGGTACGCGTCAGCCTCGGTGCTTTTGTTACGGCTTTGCACGTCTTAGCGTAGCTTCCTAAGATATTACGGTTTTTTTTTTTTGCGCGCCATTCTGTCGTCGGCTGTTACAAAACCGTCTCATATCTCAAATGTTTTCTGCCAGAAGTGACAGCTGGCCAAGTTGCGACGCATTCATGGTTTCGGGAAATTGCAACCAAGAATTAAGGAATATATAAAAGTTTAGAAAATTGCCAGCATGGAAAAACGGCACTCATAAAGAAATACAGAGGACAGCGCTTCTGCTGAGCATTTTCTTCTAGACGTGACGTGTTTGCTTTTACAATTTTCCCGACACCACAGTGTTTTTTTAATAGTGTTATCGAAATCCGCGTATTCCTGAACGAATCAACGTGCTTCGTGGGCTCTGAACTATTGTCGCTCGCACAAGGTCACCTTTTTTTTTTATGCACGAAAGACGCAATCTCTCTGCGTGCCGTGATCGCTCCTGTATGAAAAAAAGTGCGTAAGTTTACAACTTCGTACTTCAGTATAAGATCCCTCAGTAGCTGTCATACCGTTTTATTGTATTCAGAAAGCACCAACTTAACAGCGAGCTTTCATCGGTATCTGAAATTCGCTCAGAAGGAAAATGCAAAAAAAGATGGCGGGCCAACTTCATTACCAAGTAATAAAAAATGCATTTAATTTCATACCCAGATCCGAAAAGAGAAGTGTAAAAAAAGAAAAAGGGTCTTTGCTGTCCCCTGCAAATTAGTTGACGGTGCTAGCTATAGCATCAACATGGGACTGTAGTTGACCGAGCAAATTCGGAGGCAACTTGTGCCGCAACATGTGATATCCAAGCTCGAGCCTTTGTTGAACTTTTCGCGGAAAATATTTACCCGTGCAACGCACAGAAAGCTTGTCAACGGTGAACTTAAGGGCAAAGTTCTCGAGATCATCGTCATCTTTTGAACACAGTCTACCTCTTCATACACATTCTTCGCAAAGTGGTTCATCATCAAATTTTGACCGATCTCAACTACGTGAACTTCGGACTTGATGTTTTGACATGTATTGTTTAAAGAGACGGCTAAAACGCGAAACGATGCATTGTGCAATTTCGCAACTCAAGAATCCAAGGAATCAGAAATTCACCACGGTGTTATGACACCAGCAATGCTGGCGTACAAGCCGATTTGAAAGCCCATTCACGCTCAACGTTACCGTAAAGAACTTCAAACAATAATGCGTATAGAGCTGCTGCAGTAAAACTGGGCGTAACAGTGATGCCTCAGCGAGCATTGCTCCACCCTCCGCCTCAATGGCTAGTGTTAGACTTTCTACTCGCTAAGTTTATTCAGCGTGAAACCACCGACGCCTGATGAAAAGTGCGAAAAGCAGTAGCTCATTGTCGCCTGAGATTTTCGCGCAGTCCACCCAAAGAATTTGTTCCTTTCACCACCGCTGCCGCAATCTATTTCCGGCGCAGCGCCACAACCCCCACCTCCCGCCCTCAAGCGGGCCGCATTTGTCATCTGAGCACTTTAAGTTTGAGACATCGCGCGACGTTTAAGTGTCCAGGAATGCGCAGTAGTTTCAACTCGGCGCCGGATGAGAGAGAGTTCGGGCTTAGCACCATCGCCGCGAAAAATGCAGTACTCTCTAAGTTGTTTTCTTTTTCCTGTTTGCAGCGTCCTGTTTGCTGCCGACTATCGCTAAGCCTGCGGTCTCGCCACTGCACTTTCCTGTATTTACAGCCTCGAACAACGCTATAACAACTCACCCTAGGAAAGTTGCGTAGCGTCTTTTCGCCGCAGTTTCCTGGCGCGCCGTGCACACACTGTAGAAAACATTTTTTTCACATAAACCATGTGGCCACTACGGTCGTTCACGAACAGGTGTTAAGAGGAGGCAACACCCTGGGACGGAGAAAGAAAGCGGGGCAATGGCGAAGGAAATCTTCTGGCGGGCAATAAAGCCGTCACGAGTGGCCTCGGACGAAGTTCTGTTCTGAGGTGGTAACTGTAACTATACGCTGGTGTTATTTTTGTTTGTTTTCTTACAAGTGTAAGTTTTCTGCTCCGTGAAAAAGAAAATATTGCTCTATTTGAACTACGGAAAATATACCCCCCCCCCCCCACCCCCCCCCCCCCCCCAGCTGGCTCATCCTCTATAGTGCCGGAATGTACAGCTCTCCTTTCCATGCCGCTTCACGGTTCACACAGTGTAATCGCAACCATGCAGGATTTAATTCTTCACACAGGTGGACCACTTTGGCGCTAATATTTGCCGCCCTTCACTCAGTAGCTAAATTTCCTAAGTGTAAACCATCTTTATCGTAAGAACGAACAGTTAATAAAGCTATAGCAACACGACGAGAGCAAAAAATACAAAATTCAAGCTTAACCCTTCGTTTTTGCCCTTGACGGGAATTCCACACTCTTGGCCCAGTAGTGAATGCATATGAAATTGGTCAGGCCCATGTTTCTCCCTTCTGCACTCCATTGTACTCAGTCCACATAATATAGGAGGCATAAAACCTCCAAATTTTCCTGCAGATGAAACTTCGCTTCGCTCAAGTTGTAAGGATGAGAACCGCGCTTTAATGGTATGCGGCAACTGAAGAGAGAATTGACATAGAGCCTCACGAAAATTGATCCCGCAGAGCGTCTATCGCTGTCGGATTTACCCTGGTTGATTATTTTGATGATTTTATTATAATGAATGCTGTTGCTTTAAGCGAGGCCTTCACGTAAGCGACCAGTTTTCTGAAGGTTTAAGGTGGGGAGAGGTGAATGCAAAGGGGCGCTTCTGAGGGGTGGTAGTTGTGTGCTTAGGTAGGTCGTGGCAGGCGGTGAATGGGTAGCAGGTCCCTAGCTAGGGAGGTCGATTGGCGTGCTCGTTGGTTGGTGGTGCTTCTAGAGGTCAGCATGTTTGTTGTCATGAATCTTCGGCTTAACGCCGAACACGCGTGTATTTTTGTTAAGTGCTACTGGTACTTCTGTCGGCGTAAAAGCACGAAACAGAGGTATGGCAGCCGCGTTTGCGCTACAAGTTATGAACCAGAATATTGATAACTCTCGTCGCTATTTCTATTAAGCTCTCTAATAATAAAAGCGAAGTAACTCCGTGGGTTCGCTCGAAGAAAGCGATCGCAAATTTCTGCTCATAAATACATGTCCAAACATTACTTAACGTAAATGCGTTGCTTGACATCGAAGAGCATCTGCACTTTCTCAGCCGGCACCTGCACAAGTAAACGGACAAGATGAAGAGATTTGAGTGCGTGGTACCGAACGTGCTTTAGTGAATTTAAGTTCACTCAGCCGTAACACTTGGGATGAATTTATCAGCACGAAATGTAAGAGCAATTTTTTTCTTCTTAAACCAGCATTTTAAAAATTTAGTGAAGACAGCAGCCATGCCTAGCTGAGTATCATTTCAATTCGAAGAACGTGGGCCGTCGCTCTATTTTTTAAACATGACTGTACAGGAAACTCTTTTCGGGGTGAGCTGCATTTTGTACAAACATTCTGTACAAACAGAAACTTATTATTGGTCCAAAATGCTCATGTGGCAAAGCAATGTTTTGGAGACTGAATTTTATTTAAGGCAGCAAAATTGACATAATTATGCAGCGTCCATTCCGTACATTCATCTGATCACGTAACCTATTTTCTCCTTGCAGGTGAGTCCCATGACGTTACCCCACCCGTGACACTTCGCACCAAAGCAACGTTTCGCTGCAGTAAGGTACAGCCGTATTTTGCATCTTCCATATTGCTGTGATATAGGCACTAACTTATACTGATGGAAAACATTAATTTTTTATTCGGTACTTTATTGTCCTATTTTCTCTTTACTGTTGTTCTGATTCCTTTGATAATTTTATATTTTGCTATTCGTTTTTACGTACCCTCTTGTTTTCTCCTCTTACCCTGCTCTTAGATCATTATTCTTCATTTCTGTCTCTATTTCGTTGAACTCATTATCCTGATAATGTCTTCCTAACTAACTCTACTCTACGATGAAATATGTGTTCTTGAGCCTGTGCTCTAGCTATAACTTGGCTTCGTCACTGTGCCACGTATTCATTGTCCTTCCGTAACACATTCGTTCGCCCGGAATATATAAAGCAACACTGTGCTGACTGTATTGCCCGCAATCTGATGACTGCACGAGTCTTTCAAGCTCAAATGCTTATATACAGAGCATTGAACAGCAATTTTTAAGTATTTAGGAGGAGGTCCACTTGCTTGACGAAAGGGAGGCCACTCGAAATCCTCGCTTCTCTCCTTCATTCCTCTTTAATGGAACAAGGCTTGAAAAGCATCGTGCATGCTGCCATTCGCCGCCCTCGTGGCTACTTGTGGCCCACATGCCGACAAAACTTGCTTCGTTCCTCTCCTGCAAAGACCACACGTCTTATATTTCAGTCGGCCGTACGCAATAGATAGTATACTAGCAACCATTATTACTTTAAACATTAAATCAACTTTCTTTGTGTGTTTCATATGCATTTTGTTTTCGTCAAACTGTGCACTTTGGCATGTGACCGCGCAAATAAAAACTTCATATTAGGTTACAGCATTTCATCCTTCTATATGTAATACACGCTTAAGAGTATTACCTGTATATTGTAGACATCCCCGTAATTAGTTTTTTCTTATTGTTACATCATTGCTGTGTCTATCAATATTGTTGTATTTATCACACCCCCCTCTGTGGTGTTTCTACCCTGAGGGTATCAAAAATAAAATAAAGAAAAAAACCTATAAGGTTTTCTAGAAAATTTGCGTTACTTTACGCTTTACAGTAACTGTGAGTTACTTTGAAATGTTATTGTAATGCTCTTCAATGTGAATGTAACTAGTAATCTAGACTGCGCGTAATCAGTCGTTTCGGAAGACACGAGAACGAGGCAATTATTATTGTTGTTGTTATGCTCATTTTTCTTTTCTGTCTTCTGTTTGGCTCTATTCTGGGTTCTAATAGCTTTATCATTAATGCATTTTAAGCTCCTGTTGGTGAATTTAGCTTGTGTGACTTCGTAAATAGCTTACCGAGTATATGTGCCTTCCACCCAAGCTTTTAGCCTCTTATAGAAAATCATATACTTTTTAAAACGTGGCAGCAACGCAAATATCGTTTTCAATACTTCGCCAAAAGGAGGAGAGAACTCTAAATGTTCTTCTTTATTTTTCTATATACTTAGTCGATTCGTTGTCTTTAACACATTATGCCTTGCCAAACAAGTTTCTAAGATCGTTTTCAACACCCTAAGAGTTGATCGCGAAAGGAAAAGGAATGCCGACCAAAGGTTATTAAGTTCCCCTAAGTTGGTACACGCGAAACATTTCAACCTGCGTTCAGGAACAATTTGCACCTAGATTAGAAGGAAGAAATAGAAGATATATTCAGGCAAAGGTAGGGCAGCAATATTTCACTCGTAGGTATTCATACATGTTACGCCATTCAATACTCCAGTAAACGAAATAATGCAAGACTAATTCAAGAAAATCAGTCGGCACTATTTGTGCTTTTTTTATTGCAATTCAAGAAAATCCATGCGCGACAGAGACGGGACCTAGGGGAACAAAAACGCAGACGAGGGCTGTAGGTACCGCGCACTCTGAAGCCTGTAGCGCATCGGTACGCAGTACCCCTTAATGACACCGCTTATCCCTTGAAACAGGCAAACGAAGTGCTGCTAATGGCAGGAGCGAGCATTTCGCCATGATCACAGATGTCGAGGAAGACGTCCTCCTGACGGGCTCTATTTCTTGGCTCATCAATTAGGGAGAATCATCACTCACGTCCGGTGACCGAGTCCTGAACAGGATTATTAAAACAAATCGTTTCTCAGCTTTACGCTATGCAATTGCGAAATCGTTCTCGACTCGCTCCTACATGCTGGCTTTATTTGATAGGCAGCCGCGATCGATAACAAATCCATGCACCGCCTGAGCTGCAAAGTCCTGTAACATCTATCTTATCTATGTGTTCACTTTCATCTTATTTTTTCCACTTAGAACAGATCCATACTTAGTGGATCACATTGCTCGCGCTGGCCGAGCAACTGCAAATAAACGGACGGTCCAGTACAACAGCGAAAAGGAAAACAACCCCAGACACCCATCCCTTTCTGATAACAGTTGGGGAGGCAGCCCGAATTCCCATAGTGCTGTGGGCAAGCTTATCTCTTCTTGGGACACCAGGTTGCAATGCACCATTACGCAAGGGGTCCCAAGTGTTAAGGCCGAACAGCATAGTTCGCCTGGCGGTGGAGGCCTTCGTATTTCGTTAGTTTGGTCGAAAGATGCGCGACCTGCTGGTTAGCGCTGCAAGAGGATTGGGAAGCTCATGCAGCCCAAAATGACTAGATGAAGCAATCAGCTGACCGCGCCATCGGCATCTTTGTACCGAGGCGGCTAGGTAGCTTTCGATGTATACATTCGCAACAGGAAAACACACCAATGAGCCAAGAGTGTCAAAGATGATCTGGGCTAGGAAGCGCGTCCGCCGCTTTATTCATTCCTTTTGAACTTAGGGCTCGTACATGTTAATTACCTTTTTCTCTCCAACGGTGTATCCAATTTTGCATTCCTTTCTCAGTTGCTAAAATTGGTAGCCGGCCGTGACAATTGCAACAACGTTCATCGTAGACCTAAAATACACGTTCTCTGTGGCTCTTCTTGAATAAGGACAGTGAACAACGCGGCATTGAAACACGGCATTGAAGAAACGTCCAACTCGATTTTCTCGAAGCGCGCCTGCCTTGCGCAAGGTGCCTATGTATTGTGAACGCGGTTTCTTACCAGGTCTTTAACGTTAGAAACCGGCTACCCAGGAACACAAAAATGGGTACCCATGTACTCACCTGGTAAGTCCTAAGACCACGGCAATCGGTGCCATAAACACCCTATTCACCGCCTTAGTTACGTAACTGCCTTGAAATAAAGTTATATAAACGCCGGCAAAAATAGCAAGGCTGCATCCAAGGGACGTCTTCTCACTGCCGCTTACATTTACAACGATAAAGACAAAACTACGTTAGTGGAGCGGAAATGAACATCGAGCGGTGAATACAGATCAAGTCCCAAGGATCTTCTCGGTTAGCCATGGGCACTCCCTCAATTGTCTGCTCTTTTTGTTCTTGTTTTGTTTGAGCCAGCAGCCACCCGGCTGTGCGTACCAAGGACCCACTCTCAAATGAACAACTTCATTTCCTTTCCACTGTTCTGCTTGGTTTTATGTTCAACAATTTAGGTCTCTTTTTTTTCTGCGCCTGTTCTCGGTAACCTGGTTTGCCGACAATAACCTCTGAGAAAGGTTCCCGTGGTACATGGAGCCAAATAGAGGAGACCGCAGACCGAAGTCTCCAATTCTGCCACTGCTTTTTTTTCTTTGATACGTCGCTTTCAGGTCACGCTTTTCCAGCTCTCATTCCGCGTTTCTTTCATCCTGACTCTCAGGTCTTCAACTGCAGTGGCGGTCCTAATTGAGTCAAGTTCCGTGGGCTGCAGTAGCAGACACATAGACACAAGTAGTCGCAAGTCTTCCTCCGTTGGTCTATTTATAGTGCTTCCGACCTTCTTGTAAACAACAGAGACCCGTCGCACGGCGTAGTTATTTATGCTAGCCTTGCGCTTAGAGAGCGGGCAGCGGTCACTGCGAGTCATTCGATATATCCTCAGTCGAGTGGCCACAAGACTATGGTGTTTTTTTTTCTGGTTCCTTGAGTGTGCTTCGTTCTGCTCAAAATTTTGGAAAGGAAAGCTGGGCAACTGTAAAACATTTATTTCGTTTCTTTGATAGGAATTTTTGTTTATTTCACGTTAGCGTCCGCTCTATAAATCAAGAACTATGATACATAACGTCGGAGGCCTTTGACAGGACATGAAATCTTAAGCGCACAACCAGACGAGAACGGTGAAGTAACACAGGTGACGCACGAATCTCGTGCGTCACCTGTCTTCCTTCACCGTCCTCGTCTAGTTGTGCGCTTAAGATTTCATGTCGTGTGTCACTTGTCTTTCGTCACCACTATCGTATGGTTTTTCGCTTAAACTTTTATGTTATGTCATACCAACACGCCCAAATAGCAACGTCTTTGATACGCATTGAATGTAAGGCAGAGACTGAGTGTTTTCAGCAGCATGGTCTGTAGGGCATCGGATGTTTCCTTCAGGATACTCAAGTATCGTCACAAATTGTCAAAACGTTGAAACAGCCAGCGGAAACACTTATAAAAAACTAGTCTCGCAGCTTCCGCCATCACCGCTGAGTAACGTTCCACATGACAGTCGCGATAAAACAGGACTTATTACGTCCGCCGCTAAAAAGCAGAATGGCGCAGGTGAACACTCAGAGGATTAGGTAACGCGCTTCATGTATACCACCGAAAGCGGAAGAGTTGACAGCTGTCGTTCAATTGCTAGAGCACCGGACGCGAAGTTCGGAGGTCGTGGCTTCCGATCCCATCGGCGGTATGTGGTTCTTTTTCTTCTACTTTGTAAGCAATTATCTTTCAATGATAAATAATTACTCTGCAGTTACCACTGGTCAACACCTCAAATAGAAAGAAAGGATAGCAATATTCTCCTGTGATCCGTTGTTTCGGTGACTGTCGGTTTTCTTTGTCCGTAAAGTTTCGAGACTGGTTTATTCTCTTCTCTAGAAATGATTCCCCAAAATTAATGAAGGGGCTTATGTGTAGCGCCACTCTTTTCGGGCTAACCTGAGCTATTTATGTTAATTGCTGTGGCAGCCGCTAGATGGCACTACATGTAGAAAAATACGTTGGCACTAGTCGTCTGCGCATTCTACTGTGAGTGAATGTGGATAGATGGACATCCACCTCGAACAGCGTGTAAACATAAAATTCTCTGTGAAGCTTGGCAAGACAGCCACACAGACGTATGAGCTCCTTCGTGACGCTTACGGCAACGAGACATTATCGCGGGCGCGAGTTTTCGAGTGACACAAGAGGTTCGTTTCGGGGAGAACGTCGGTGGAAGACGGACACAAGGCAGGGGCGCCCTTCAACCTCACGGAATGAAAACAACGCGGCTCGGATCAGGGAAATCGTACAGCAAGACCGCACCATTACAGTCCACATGCTATCAGATGCTCTCGGCATTAGTAAGACAGCGTGCCACCAAATTTTGCGTGAGAACTTGGGGAAACGAAAGCTGAATGCCAGACTTGTGCCGCACTCCCTCACACAGGACCAGAAGGACACGCGGGCATCAGAGAGCGCTGATTTGCTCTCCGAGGCAGATAAAGATGCTGCATTCGTCGACAGCATCATTGCTGAAGACGAAACATGGCGTTTTCAATACGATCCTCAAACAAAGAGGCAGAGCGCCGAAGGTGGTCCACAAGCTCTCCGGCGTCGAGAAAGGTGCGGCGACAGAAGACCACAACAAAGACGATGCTGATAGTTTTTTTCGATGCCAGAGGTATCATACACAACGACTTCTTTCCCAATCGACATGTTGTATACGAGTATATTACAGTACATAATATCTGTCCGAGAAAAAAGCAACGATGTTTCAAAATACGCGTACCAAGCGGCAGAAAAGGAGCTTTATATTAATTATTTATTTTATTCTTTCCCTTAAACGTTCATAGTCAGCAGAACAACCAGAGTAATTATTAAACAACCAGCGTAATTATTAAGCGCGCAAAGGTTTAAGAAATACGGATAAATGTTATCACCTCCCCCATACCCTCCCAAGGTTCACTCAGAGCTCGTCGCGCCCCCTCAAAGCTCACAAATGAAGCTCTTTAGAGCACTCGACAGTTCAGAGTTAAATAATTAAGTCTCGTTGTTGGAACAGTCACCAGTGTGGCGAAGCCAAGACGACAAAAAAAGCGAAGCTGTGCATTATTTCGGAAAAACTGCGCAGTGCTGACGAAGATGGAGATGTCGTGATATTTATCGCAGACCGAATTGCCAAAGACCTTCCGCCTGATGAAATAAGCTATCAGCCTTCACCACCATGGCGCTGAATAATCACGCCAGCGAACGCTAGAATAGCACTATTGCTTCATATTATGATCAGTGAGTAGGCCACCAAGTGGCACAGGCGCCAGCCTGTACCACACGATGTTATGAGCATCTGATGTTGCAGACGATCGATACAATAGGCTATTTGAAACAGTTTTTACAGTTAAAGGATTTATGACAGTTATAAACGCTTACTGATGACTGAAAACGGTTATCACTGATAAACACCACGGTGATGACCGTCCACGCCATGAAGTACTACGGTAGCTAATCCGCTTCATACTTTCGGCACCCTTGCTTAGGCGTACTTCCTAAAATATCCGGCAGTAGCATTCACAACACTGCATACTTTTGCGGAAGGCCGAATAGAGAACGCGAGTTGATGGATTCGTCCAAGCTAGCACCGACACCACAGAGGGCGCGCTCTCTATTCTGCTCTGCGCCGGCAACTAGTGAACGCAGGAAGCCATTCTTCACTTGAGCAGTGCCAAGCACTCCAAAAGCGGGGTGAGCACCTGCTGAATGCCCTACGAGGCGCCGAAGAGGCTTCCGCTCAATGAGACGCGAGTGCAACACTCTATTATTCAATGCAGCCGCTGCGGCTATAGGTCGCGCCGTGTCGGCTGGCCGCCCATGGGCCGGCGTCATTTATTGTGTGGCTCCGAAGCGACTTTTCGCACCTCGCCGGCCAAGTTCAAACCGAATTTTCGGCCTATATTGAGATACGTACAGTGGCGGCATACCGCTGTATGACCGTAACTGTGTAACACTTTCGGTTATTCGAATTTAATAGTGAGTTAAAGGGGTAATGGGTAATAAATTGCTAATGGATGGTTCTAAAGGCACGAAAGCTGGCGCGGCCCCTTCAGTGTTATGTGTAAAGCTCGCAGAGTTCGTCTACAGTAGCATGGAAATTTGTTTTTGGTTTTTTTTTAGAAAAGGAAATGGCGCAGTAATTGTCTCACAACTCGGTGATTGATTAATTTGTTGGTTGAACAACTTGTAATTTCACCAGAAAAGACAGTGGACACCCGAACAGCGAGGTAAGGGAAGGAATGAAGGTGAAAGGAGAAAAAAAAAGAAATAGGTGCTATAGTGAAGGGCTCCGGAATAATTTCAGGGCAGACCCATAGGGGAGCACACGGCAGCTAATCCCGCACAAACACCGCATATGCTACATCCCGGAAGACACGCGCGCAGAACCGGCCCTCTCCTACGGCGTTATTTAGTTCTTTAACAGCAATAGTTACTTTGATGGACCCTCATCATCATTTCTAAATAATTTAGGCTTGCTGCTTCCAGTCTGGATCACTGAATGATCAGTACGTCGAAGTGTGCGCGCTACAGTGCCGCTTAAAAATTAAATCCTTAGCCCATTTAGAGACCCGAGCAGTATAACAGTCGATTGTGACAGCAGCTGGAGCGGGATACAAATTCTACCCAAACTCCTCACCGCGTAAATTGGATCGCGATCCGAGCTAGGGTTAATCCCGTGATCCGCTTTTCTCATTTCCTCTTCTTTTCAACCTCTCGCTTCTCTCGTGCTCGTTGCGGCGAGAGCTATCTTCGGGAACAGAGATTATGGGAGGAAGGCAATGATAGGGCGGATAAGAGAACGGATCCGAACGCCCCTCCATCACGGGCGTCCGAGTGTCGTTCTAACTGATCAAAGGATACGCTTGACTAAGCCACTATAAGCTTATTAACAAGACAGGGAAGAAACACAAACAGTCCGCTTCAAAGTACATTTGAAGCCCGGCTTGGACCAATCTCACGCGTCTCCCGTCGAAACCAAGGCTTATGCTGTCAGTCATAGTCGCTCGAGTACCGAGAAGACAAAGCAGCCGAGATTCTTACTTTGTGGATCTACAAACCGGGGAGAAGGTCTATTTTCTCAATCGAGGTTTTCATTCCGTTTATTCGCTACTTTATATGTTGCTGCAAGCCAATGAATTTCAAATCAAATCTTCGGCCTGCTATGTGGTTGGTGTGGGCAATGCACAAAGTGGCTTGGATCTCACGCAAGCGAACTGATTGGCTTTTTCCAAGGGCCCGTAGCATCTTCGTGCAGTAGATGACCTGATCAGTGTCCACATTTAATATAACCAGCACTTCTGGACTAACGCATTTTTCGACGGGAAATAGTTTATGAGCGCATTTTTTTCATATATTTTAGGATTTCAGTATAATAATTCATAAATCGGGATATCTTTCGTCGACAGGCCTGCATTGCTTTGTTACTAACGTTTTTGTTATCGTCAAAAACGTTCCTCATTGGTTTTTTATAGCAGTGTTAACTTCTCGAAGCGAGCGATGGGAAAAATTTAAAAGAAAAATTTCGCTACGCATATGGAGAATCGGTCATTACCTTTAATATTTGCGTAAAAATTCCTTACAATATTCCAATATTCAAAATTTTTCTCCACGAATGTTGCACATGGACTGAAAGGTTGCTTCTCTGCTATGATTTCTGAATCACTGTCATAACCTAAAACACAGGTCATTGAATGATTAGGCTCGGCTTGCTTGGGGCATATTTTTTGGCGGATTCTCACAGTACAACCCGCACCAGCTGTTCGTAGAGAGATCGTTTGCGCTCTCCCAGTACGACATACTCGAATTCTGTGTCTCTGCGGAAAGCCTTGAAACAGAGTGAACCTTAGGAGGAATATTACGCTTATAATGTGAACACAAAAAGCGCATGTTGCATACGGTTTTCACTCAATCACCATTTTTTTTAAATGTTAAGAAGCTGCTTTGGATTACCTCCCTGTGTGCTCGTGGTCCTTTTGCACAGTGTTTCCGCCGCACTGGGTACCTGACTTCCTTTGCACACGTACTGAGATAGAGCGATTAAGTTTTCCTTGGCTTTTATATCAGGCGTCCCTAGGATGACGCCTGCTGCAAACGAAACACAACTCCTCACATATCTTCTTCTTGACCACTGTGCAATTTTCTTCCTACCTAAACTTCTATCTCGTTAATCCATTAATTCCTTAGCCAAACTACTAAGACAAAAATCTCCTCTCGCTTGTCCCTGTCTCTGGAAATTTGCATCTTGTAAAATTTTTAAACACTTTTAACGAAAGTTGTGTCTGGCAAATGAGAAGGGACGGAGTAATGAATCTAACGCCACTGCTTTCTCTCCCCTTTGCCTTATCTTCCTGGATTATTAGTACGAAGGCATTATATGGCTCATGCGAAGGAAAACCCGTCACCGGAAGTTGTCTGCAAAATGTGTCCATGGGAAGTGGTACCTCTCACGTGACCTCATTTGAAAGAAAGGTATTCGCCGGCATTGGGTTTTGAACCCTGGCCCTCTGCGTGCCAGGTGAGCACACAACGCATACGCCACGAAGGGGCGTTGGTTCAAGCGTTTTAGGGGGGGGGGGGGGGGGGAAACGAAGTGAACGAGTTGTAGTGTGTACGACTGTAAAAAATGTTGATGGAAAGCGATTACTTGCAAAAAAAAGTTGCTAAAGCTCAAACTAAAATGCTGCCGCATTTCTCCAATGCAGCAGAGTGCAGTGCTCTCGAAGTTTTTTTTCTTTTTAATTCGCTTCTTCGAACATCTCCCTCACCTTCCCCTATCCCCTTTTAAGACTCTCGACCTCCTGCTCCACAGAAGTTAGAGGCGTTCCCTGATGACCATAAGCCGCTCCCTCCCTAAGATTCGGCTGAGAGTGTTGTTCTGCCACGCAATCTCGGCAAACGTGTCGACAGTTCGCCCAGTATTTCCGATTCATTTAAAAACTCAGTACGCCCTGACATTGACCTCATTGCGGCAGGTGTCCACTTCTAGGCCCGTTCACTGCCGGAAAAGCATGAATTATTTCCTCGGAGGGAATTTCATTGCGCGGTGCAGCTTTGGTGCCGGAGGAATGTATGCAGCAGAAGCAGAAATGACGACATATATTGCTTTCAAACGAACGTATTTTCAATCCCGATCGAAACAAGCGCTGTTAAGGCGGGCTTGTGGCTCGCAATAAAATTTCTAGAGCTTGAGCGTGGTGGAAAACCCGTACTGCTAGCCTAAAATTACCAACTCGAAAAAGTTATAATTTTCATTTTTGTTTGCTTCTGGAATATGTTGCCTTTTTATTGCTGTGCATTAATTGGTCACCCGTAGACTTTGAAACAGTAACAATATTCTTTCTTTCATATCAAGTACACTGCAGTTTCTTGGCACAACGAGCCAGTAACTCAAATTCCTCGTGAGAACGGGAAGTGATGAAATTTTTAGCTGAAACGAGCGCTTCTGTAATAAGCCCCCATAATCAACCTGTGCTAAACCAAATAGATTGACCCAACGTGTCTTACGTGCCTATGCGCACCGAATATTCGTTTTCCAATTTGCGAAGATTCCAGGTGGAGAAATGGATACTGTTTGTGAAGCACATTGTTAATATTTTATTTTGCGATGAGTCCGCCGGAGGTCGCTGTTTTACGCAAAATTTCAATGAAAGCTCGTTAAGATTATCTGTTCATGAGCTCCTTCTGAATAGTGTGGTTTTGATGGAACGAAGCATTTTTTCGTCTTTTTATTTTTGAAATCGAGCTTCGGTTTACTGAGGCGGGGGCCCTATTTTTGTTTCTTCGCTTTTATATGTGCCTCACATTTGTAATTCGCTCAGCGTTGCTTCTTAAAATGTAAATGCGAAGTGGATATACGCGCAAATTACAGGCGTCAACATCCTCTTTCACGCTCCTCATTACAAGAAGGCGTCCACAGGGACGCCTGTTTAGTTACTCAGCGCGAACTGCAAATTTCATTTAACGGGCCGACATTACCAAAGCGCAACTCATTGTAAACTCCCCTCACGCAAAAGCGGATGGCTACGCCTGCAGAGAATTCTTCAAGCAGAGCACGCACAGAGACCCAGTGTCGCTCGAAGCCGAGAGAATCCAGTGCTGACCCGCTGACAGGTCTTTAGAATAGGCCTTCTAGTAACAACGTGATTAGGCGCAAATACCTGTGGGTTGCAGAAGAGTCTTCAGGAAAACGGAATCGATATTTTTATTAACGTATGTTCTCTAAACAATGAAATAGAGCTATATTCTGGCCTTAGGTCTTATGGAATATTAGAAATAAGTAAACTGCACACATATAAATTATGTCTCGAAATATTACGCCAGTACAAACGAGACAAAATAACCTTCGAAACCACCTATCACACTAAACTTGGCACATACGAACTTCGTAAACAATGTATGGAAACACCTCGTGTACGCAAAAATTATGGTTTTCAGAGGTTAGGATGGCAAATTCCTGACTTAATTAACCAATACCCTATTATTCTGGATACTGCACGCACTACCCCCTCTATACGTAAGTACAAAATGTTAATTAAAGCAATGCTCATAAATGAACCTTAAAGATAAAAACTTAACGTATACCTATCACTAGTGTATGTTTTGTAAATATTGCTCTGGTCGAATTCTGGTTAATGTTTGTTGTGTGTGTTTTGTAAAGCCAGTTTTTTGTAAAGATGTCCTAATATATTGTGTAAAAATACTGAAAGTGTGTTCGATTATGTAATGCTCTTCTTCATTTTGTGTAGCCAGTGGTGCCGCCTGTCATCCGGGTGGCGTGGCCTCGTCAGGCAATGTATGCCTTTTGCCACGTCACCCTGGACAACCTCTTCGTTGTCTGAAATAAATTCTGAATGAATGAATGAAAAATACGAACGCCGCATTGCTCTCTTTAAAGGCCAGCAGTTTGTTAAAATTTTAGACGATTTGATGCAAAGTTCTGTAGCTGTTTCTTTATGTATTCTGCGGTGTGGGTTGGTCAGGTAACGCACAATGTTCTCGGGCGAAAATCGTAACATCTGATTTGAATTTCCAAAAATCTCACTCTCATCTCAGAACGAATGTCAGTGGCGGCCAGATTCAAGAATTATCTCCGGCACTCAGAAGAGGTTACTCCTTCAAAGTGCGCAATATTTTGAATGTCTCCACGGGTGTTCCTTAAAGGTACTGCACTTTTAGTAAATTTACGCCTCTCAGTGATGCAACACTTCATTTGTTATGCTTCTGTAGAGCCCAATGCTCTTTCGTTGTCGTTGTTTCTTAAAAACAGGAGCAAGTGTCTGCTTTTAATACATGTTCGCAAAGGTATATACCGTAAATCAAGCTAAATAGATGCTGCTGTGCTAACCGAATGGATTCAGTAACAACACGCAGAGCTTCAAGACCAAGTCCACAGTCCTCACTCTACAAGAGTTCTGAGCTCGGATCCTTTCTATGTGGCGGGTAGCGGGAGGCGCCGTTGCGAGCGATTCGCCGCAAGACGGTGGCTATCATCGCTGCCGCTCCAACGTCATTAACGCTGCTTTCCCGTCCCTGATGGCGCACCGATTGCCCAACAAGGCGGCTGTATCTGCTGAACATCGCGGGCACCATATATATCTCCCCGCCGGCAATCAACCACGCCCGCAGTAGACGTGGGGCGCCTTTCATAGAAACGTGGTCGTTTCTCCGCGTCTCAAGCCGCAAGTAGCAGTGCGGGTGTACTTACACCACAAGATACGTTTCCATTGCGGGCGTGTGTCTGCGCCCCTTACAGGCTCATATCAAGGTTGCCATCTCCTCGTATATTGGCTCTTTCCTACTCCACATCCAGTGTTTGTTTCGAGGCGGCTTATGGTGGACCACAGAAAAAGGCAGCACACAGGAGGCCGGGCCGTGTCTTTTCGGACAAAATGCGTTTGAGGCGTGGTCTCCACAACGCGAGACGGAGGCTGGAGCGTAGATCGTCGTGACGTTGAAGAAGAGAGGGTTGCTGCTGTTGTCGATTCACTAAATAACCCCAAAGGTATCACTGTAATGCTTCTTGGTTCAGCGCGTTCATTGCTTCCTATTGCTTGTAAGAACGATCTCTAGGTATGCGGTCATTGTAACCTCTGAAGTTCAAGCCAGTTTCGCTGGAGTTCTGCATTCCGAAGCATTGCGAACGGACACCTTTCAAAAACCGAAGTTTCCTCCACCACAAGACCTTCCTTTCTGCGTTATGTCGGCAAGCCAGATTTTCATGCTGGAACGGAGGTATCCAAAATCTGCCAGCGCGACAAATGTGTAAGGCTGGTTCCTGAAAACGCAAATGTTAAAGAGAAAAACACAAAGGAGGTTTCTGATACGTAACTCGAGAAAATTCACAAGAACGCCGTCA
This sequence comes from Amblyomma americanum, assembly GCA_030143305.2. Lineage (NCBI taxonomy): Eukaryota > Metazoa > Arthropoda > Arachnida > Ixodida > Ixodidae > Amblyomma > Amblyomma americanum. Next base: position 57,463 of record JARKHS020000581.1, on the reverse strand, counting down.
TGTCCCGAAGGTCCATTTTTTCACAGCTATGACTAATGAGACAACCCCCTCTTCCTCTCCTCCAAGAAAAAGAAAGGCACTCCTTGCGAAACATGTGCGCGATATACAATTGCCATAATGCACTTTTCTTTTTTTTTTCCTAACCCTCTTAACTTAGTTTTACTATGCCCATGCAGACTGAAAAGTATTTAACTTTCTCTTTTCATCGGAAGGAAAAAAGTGCAGGTTCGCCGCAGTTATGGAGTTTTTCTTTTTTTTCATGGGGAAATGAAAAGAGGTTGTGAGGTATAAAATATGCAAAGCAAGAATTTTTTTTTTTGGCACACGAAATTTGACGCGCAACAGAAGCTATGCCGAACAGAGCAATTAGAAAAAGCTTAATGGGGCAAAATCCTGCCTTGGTATAGAACACTCTTTAACGACATTACCGAAGGTTTGGAATGGTGATTTTTTTTAGTATCAAAGGACATTTTAAACCAATTAAAACTGTGGAGCTTAACACCCCGGAACGACACACAGGCTACAAGGGACACCGTTGTGGAAGGCTCTGGATTAATTTAAATCACCCTGGGTTCTTTAACGTGCACTGACATCACAGCACGTGGGCGTTTTCGTATGTTGCCTTCATCTAAATACGACCGTGGAAGCCGGGATCGTAGCAACCACTTACAGAATAGCAGCCGAACGCCAAAGCCACTGAGGCACCGTAATTGTCATAGACTATTAGGGACGGCTCGATGTTTATTTTTCGTTACCACAAGTTTAAGAATTCTGTAATTAAAATCATGGAATTTCTACAATTAATGTTCTATAATTATAAGATTTAAGAATTATAGATAAGCTACATACATCAGTAAGAATTATTCTATCAAAAGCGCTGCCAAAACTGGGAGTCAAAGGCGACGACAATATCTTGGTGTAAACAGAGCAGCTGAGTTTTTTTTTTCTACTTTTTTTAAGCGTGCACGTAAGAGGTTGTGCCATCTTTATTCAGTGGAAATAGAACATTTCTCTAGTTTTTTTTCTCGCTAACATTTCCAATTTGATTTTGTGATTTAGCAAATAAGTTCAACAGAAGCAAAACCTCATCATATCTTAGAAAACATAGCGCAAAAAGGACACGGACGACACAGAAGTGGACAGGACAGGCGCTAACTTGCAACTTTATATTTCGAAAAGCCACCACGTCTAATATATAGGAGCCGATCACCACCATCAAGCGGCTCCTATATATTAGACGTGGTGGCTTTTCGAAATATAAAGTTGCAAGTTAGCGCCTGTCCTGTCCACTTCTGTGTCGTCCGTGTCCTTTTTGCGCTATGTTTTCTAAGAACTGTTACCAACTAGCCCAAACCAAGCTACTGTCTCATCATATCTTTTCTAGGTTTTATCTAAAGTCCAGGATTCAAAGAAAAAGAGAAATTGTGTTTGTTTTTACATCCTCACATGCGCTTAAGGAACTCAAGAGCGCGGCAAAAACACCCGTCTTCCCTTCGCACGGAACTAATCTAAAACAGAACCCATGGCTGCCGCGTCACCGGGATTTTCACGAACAATAGATGCCTGCTCTTCCGAAGCCAGACTGTTGTGAACAATGGGCAAAAATATTTACAAAAAGAGGAAAAAACAACCATGAGAAAACCTCAGATCCTGAGTGCTGAATGAGGTCTGTCGTAGGTGTGACAGAGATTTTAGATACAGCGCTAAACAAGAATCCGAATCCCTGGTGGGGATAAAACATAAACTGGCGACCGTAAGAAAGAAGCCGTAAAGGCGCCATCGTCACTGCAAAAAGAAGAAACAGTCAAGCTAGCTAATAAAATAACGTGGATAAGTGAACGGTTTGTTTGTTTTTGGACAGAAAAAGAAGTGGTTCACTGTGCTTCGTTTTTATGGAAGTCCCTTGATCTTTCCTATCACAACGCCGGAAACATAAACACACGGTATCGCTCGCACTGAACTACGGTGCTGCTTCCCAAAGAAGGGCGATATATAGACAGGCCTGTCCGAAAGAAAACACAGGCATTCGTATCGTGAAAGGAGGGCGGCACCACGATACTGAACAGAACACTCGTGCAACGTGTTGCTCGCAGAAATATGTGGTGTGTCCGACTGATGCGCTCCGTGCTACCGAAGTGAACAAAGCAACGGCGCCAGGTGTAGTAATAAATTTAACGTCGCCGGCGTATTGATTGTGAGACATCCTGGTGCCATCCCATTAGCTCTGAGTTCATACCAGTGCACCAGTTCATTCGGTTTGTCTTTAAACTCTAATACAAGGTTACAAAAAATTAATTCCCACTGAGTCACACTTTCTACACATGGCTCGTCAGCTCACGGAGCTTGTTTTTCAGCCCGTTCGCTCCAGTCTCTTTAAACCATAAAAAAATTTCACGAATGATGGTGCAGGTTCAGAGCTGGATCTAATTCGCTACATTCCGGGGTGTTAAAGGTTAATTACGAGAAAATGATTTCATAATTAAGCATTCTCGATTATCAAACTTCAGTACTGATCATGAAATCACATTGATTATCGTCTTAATGCCCACTCAAATATCGAATAATAAAGTGCAGATGCATTCATTTGCAATAACATTTCTCCTTTTTATGTCCTGCCACTCAGTACTGTGTTCAAGACTATCCCACTCAACCTTAACACTAAAGGCATACCTTTTTTGCTCAGCATAAAGTGCTCATATGATGAACGTGGAGACAAATGTCATGGTTCCGCCATCAGGGGCCCTGCCAATCTCCGCTACCGTCTCCTTTCGCGTCTCATCAAATATGCATGCCAAAAGCACACGCGTGAGCGTAAAGTTTGGTGAAAACAAATAGAGACAGCCTCTATCATCAGTTTCGTGAAATGGTTGTACTAGACAATGCCGAACTGAACCTAAAGGGTTATAGATACGCACATCAATTGTGGTTATGGCAGCATTTTTTGTTGTTTATCCCTCTATTCAAAGTGATCTCTGTTGTCTACTCAAAGACTAGGGCCTCTCCAAACAACCTTAAATTATTAATTCTTGTGATCGATACGGCCAAGTCAGTCCTCATTTGATATCATCTCTCCAGTGACTGCTATCTAGGGTGATTCAAAGGAACCGTTTCGGTTCATTACCAGAGCGTTTCACTCTGGCGAGGAGGTCGTAGTTTTCGTGTACAGGCAGAATTGGTCTTACATTTGTCTGTCGTCAGTTGCTCCACTCGTGGCATGTAATAGAATGATAAGCTTTTTCTGCAAATTTCTCATAAGCCCGCTCTCAGCCTACTAAGGTAAAAACTGCGCAACCCGATTCGTAAGGCGACGGATCGCCATTGCAGTGCGACTCGGTAAGCCACTATAACATAGGGGAGAAAGGAAGAGAACATAAACGGAATGGAACACTATACTAGTGAATTCGGACGTCATATACTAGCAAACTGTTCGGCAGACCCACGCCGGCTGGTCTGCAGTTAAACAGAAAGAAATTGATGATATGAAGTTTTGCGTTGATGAGCTTCCGGGAGCGAAACCATTAACACAGGTTCTTGGTTGGAAATCTTTGTGGGAAAAAAAACCTGGCCTGCGCTTCACTCTTGAGTGCTTTTGCAGCTGGAGCTACCGGGACCAAGAGCATTTATGCAGAATTACTGCGCTTGCAGAAGCACTCTCCACGAGCAGCGAGGAGCTGATTAGTGAAAGCAAGCAGCAGCCGGGCAATTAGTGACTGCACAAAATCAAATAAGGAGATGAAGACGAAGCAAAAGCGCACCAGTAATTAATGAGCTTTTCGTTCAATACTCACTTGGCACTGTAATTTATTAAAGAGATAGCGTTAAGAAGCCTGTCTCGCAGAAAAGCCAGCGTCGTCGGCGTCGCCGGCATTGTAAGTTGAAAAACCAGGTAGTTCATCTGCCCACAAAGTCAGACGACCTTGCTACGTCATCACAACCTGCTCGCCACCGGATTGTTAGCAAACTGCACGCCATGGAAGGTGGTAGTAAAATTAATGAATAAAAATTTGATTGAAAGTAATTATTAATGATTAAAATGTAATTTTTAATAGTTCTGAAGATCTGTATGCTTCAAGAAATGAAGACCATTCGAAGTCCTGGTTTCATTCCATCCTTGCTCTTTAAAGAAAGAAGGCTTGAAAAGCATTGTGCACGCAGGCACCAATTTACGACTCAAATGAGTATGTAAATGGACTAAAAGTAATAAAATCGATTTCTTTACGAATATGCCCCTCAAGATGAGTCACTGATGTATTTAAAGAAGCAGGAAAGCCATGTGAAGTTCGGAAATAATGATTAATTATTTTTGTCTACAGCTGCTTCGCCACGGTAAATTAAAAGGCGATATGACTGGACTACGATCTCAAGCGAGAACTTCCATCTCAGACATTTTCTTTCAGCATTCCAACGCAGTGGTTGCCTTACGAGCGACTGTGCAGCGACAAAAAACATTGTACAGTCACACGAAGGGATCCTGGATACATTTAGCGACAGAGAATTTATATTTAAAATCCTGATACGACAACGGTAGTCCTATTGGCTATGAAGTGAAATGCCAAATTATAGAGGACGAAAAGTATAAGAGTGCCTTATTTATACGGTAATTATAATTAATGGCTATGTCCTTAAGCATTCAAATTCCCTTGTCGATGCGACCACAGCGGCCAGTTTGAAGCATCTTTCCGTAATCCGCCCGCAGGCCAGACTCGCTGAAGTTATAGCTCAGTTGTTTTGGGGGACCAATTGCCGATTATTTTAACTTGTCATTGCAATGACAACTCGTAAGATAACTCGTAAATTGTAGTTGTTGCTGTAGCCAGATTAGTTCGTCTTCTATTGTACTTCTAGTCGAGTGAGCTTAATTTCACCGTTAACGCGTTTCAGGCTCCTGCGAGTGGAATTATTGCGTTACATGAGAAATAGATAATAGGTACGTTCGCTGCCGGGGCAGACTATTCGTATCCCACAGAAAATCGTATACCTTTTAATATGCGGTTGCAATACACGTATAGCTTTTACTGCTTCGCAAAAAGAGGAAGGGGAGGTCTCTCGGTGTTTTTTATTTGTCTATACTTTACCGTTTTGTTGGCTTACCCTAATATTCCTCGCCTTGCAAATTGGTAAACACGCTTTCAACGCCATCTAGGTGCATGTCTGTCAAACATCTCAAATTGCATTCAGGAACTATTTGCACTAATTTAGAAGAAAGAAATCACGGAGATATTTAGGCAAATGTAAGACACGAGAATATGACTGATGTGTGAGACATGTTGCACCCTTCAATCTTCCAATAAACGAAATAATGCAAGGCGAATCAAAAACAGCAAACGCGACCTATTCGTGCTTACCTCACTGCAGCATATTCAGCGCACTTCGAAGCCTGCAGTGCATTCGGCACTCAGTCAGCCCTAGCGTCAGCGCATATCCCTTGAAACAGGCTAACTAAATGCGCGAAAGTCAGCAGTGAGCATTTCGCCATGATTCCAGCTGCAGAGGGCGACGTCCTCCCGACGGACTCCATTTGCGGGCAGAACAATTAGGGAGAACCATCACTCACGTCCGGTGGACCGAACTCGGAACAGGGTTATTAAAACAAATCGTTTTTCAGCGAAGAACGTTGCGAGAGAGAAAGCGCTCTCGCCTTGCTCCTAGATGCTGGCCTTGATAAGCAGCCGGGATCGCTAGCGAATCGATGCGTGGCCTGATCTGCAATGTCCTGTACCATCTTCTTTATATACATTTTTGCTTTCTTCAGGATCGTTTTTCGCTTTGAACAGATGGACGTCCAGCGAACCATATCGCTCGCACTTTCCGGGACGCCTGCAAGGAATAAGGCGGGGCTGTAGGCAGCAAAAGGAAAAACGAGCCCTGGAGAGCCATCCCTGACAGATAACAGTTGCGGAGGCAGCCAGCAGTGACCTCTCGTGGTGTGGGCAGTCCTATCTATTCTTGGGTCAACAGGCTTTCAGGCGCCGTAACATGAAAGGGGACCAAAATGTTAAGACACAAAAGCACGACAACTCGCCTGGAGGTCGAGCGCCTACGTAGTACTTTCTTAGTTTTGTCCAAAAGGGGCGAGACATACTTCTGTGCGCGGAAAGAGCATTTGAAAGCTCATGCTGCTCAAATTTACTATATGAAACAATCCACTGGCAGCGCCGTAGGCATCTCAGAACGGAGGCATCTAGGTAGCTCTCGTTATCTACAGTCACAACAGGAAAACGCATCGACGAGCGAAGAGCGTCAAAGATGATGTCCGCCAGAAAGAAGGTCAGCTGCTATATTCATTCACGTCTTTACGTTGGATGCCTGTATACTCTTTATTGTTTCTTACCAACGCGATGTATAATTTTGTACTTCGCTTTCAATTCCACATGTTAGTAGCTGCGACGTGTTAGAAGAGATTTGTGGTATAACGAAAGTACTACATTTTTGTGGCTCTTTTTGAATGAGGAGGCAGTGAACAAAGCTGCATTCAAGAAACCTCCGAGTAGACTCTCCCATGAAGGCGCCTGCACTGCGGAGGGAGCCTTTGAAAGGTGATTACCAGTTCCATACCTGGCTTTTATTTTCGTGGCCGGCCACCCATGCACTCACCAGGTGTGTCCTATGAAGACCGCGGGAGTCACTGTCGATAGCACCCAACGCTTCGTCTAAGGTACTTAACTGCCCTGAAGTCTAGTTTTAAAAACGCAAACAAAAACAGTAGGGTGGCATCCAGTTGGTGGCTTCTCACTGCCATCTGCATTTGTGATGACGACGGTCAAGGTACTCTCAGAAGTGCGGCGGAAATGAACCTCCAGTGGTGAATGCGGACAAAGACCCTCGCATCTTCTCGGCTGCTTCTGTACATTCTCAATTATCTCAGTCTTTTTGCTGCTCGTTTCCTTTGAAAGAGTAGCCGTCTCGCTGGGCATAGTAAGAGCCAATTCTCAAATGGACTAGTCTATTCCATGGTCCCTCTCTCTTTTGTTTTTCCTACAACCCGAAAGTCTCCTTATTTTTCCCCTCTGTTCTCTCGAACTCGGTTCCATGCCAGCCTACGACAAAAGTTCCCGTGGTACATAGAGCCGACTGGGGAAGACCGCTGAAAGTACTCTCCAATTGTGTTTTCTTTTCTTTTCTTTCTTTCTTTCTTTCTTTCTTTCTTTCTCCTCTTTCTTTCTTTCTTTCATCCTTTCTTCCTTTCTTTCTCTCTCTCTTTCTTCCTTTATTCATTTCTATCTTTCTGTCTTTCTTCCTTTCTTTCTTTCTTCCTCGTTTTATATGTCGCTTTCAGCGCCCGCTCTTGAGGTTCTCTCTCAGCAAGGTTTTTTTTTATTCCATCTCTCTCGTCTCCAAGCGCAGTGGCATGTCAGTTCGGTCAAGTAGACTCGACAGCAGTAACAAGACACAGACAAAAGTCGTAGCGAGCCATCATTGGTGTATATACAGTGTCACCCTCGTGCCTTGAAGAAAAGAAAGGTCTGTCGTGTTGCGCACTTATTTCTCCTAGTCTTGAGCTTAGAAGGCGAGCAGCAGTTACTGCGAGTCATTCGATTTATCCTTGGCCAATAGATGCACAAGGTTTTGGGCGTTTTTCTTATTCCTCAAGTGTTCTTTTGCTTACTAGAGCTCATCAAAAGATTAGCTCGGCACCTGCGAAAGCATAATTTCGTTCCCTTCAGTGAAAGCTTCTTGCTATCTCAAGGTGCGCGTCAGCTACATAAAGAAGGAAACTAAAAAAAGTCAAGGGCGATCAATTTGATTGTTCTGGAGGAAATGCGTTAGCATGCTACTTTCACTCGTCAGTGAATTCCAGTTGTGATCCTAATCCAATTCTGAGTTCATTGTCTTTCACTCCCCAATATATTTGAATTCTCATTCTATTCGAATGTCGAGTACTCAACTAGGCAAAATGTGCTTCATTCACAGATTGCGGCGAGTCCTCATACCACTACCAGCGCAGTAGCGCAGCGGTCAAGCCATGCACCACTGCACTGGCAGGTGCCTCTTTCAAACACAGCCGCCGGTGGGGCATGTGAGACACAGGTTGCTCTTCCCGAGCAATGATGGAAGGAGTAGCTCCCGCAAGCTTCATTTCTGCACAGATATTTCTTCGGCAGGCTGTACAATGCCGCGCCTTGAACATTAGCCGCTTGGCGGCTGCTCGCCACGAAGCTCGTGCGAAATGATGGTGGCTTTGCTGGAGAAACTGAAGTGCCGCTCCGGCCACCTTTCAGTGTTGTCGCTCCTCAGTGCTTCTCGGAGTTGACGTTCCTCTGCCGTCCAGGCCTCGAGTCGTCAGCCCAAACGGCTACGTGGCAATATTTTGCAAGTAGGCCTGCGGTTGTGTCAGTCATTTCGTTCTTATTCATTTTCATTTTTGCTTAGTCGTTTTCGTGTGGCGTCTCCCTCTTCTCCCCTACAAGTGGATAAGGGCAGAGGGAGAGAAGGACGGTCGACAGGTGGCAGGTGGAGAGAGGCAAGCCTGCCTAAACACCACCTAGCAGGTGGAGGCTTGACAATAATAATAATAATAATAATAATAATAATAATAATAATAATAATAATAATAATGCCCGTGTACTGTGTGATGTCAGTGCACGTTAAAGAACCCCAGGTGGTCGAAATTTCCGGAGCCCTTCACTACGGCGTCCCTCATAGCCTGAGTTGCTTTGGGACGTTAAACCAAACCAATAATAATAATAATAATAATAATAATAATAATAATAATAATAATAATAATAATAATAATAATAATAATAATAATAATAATAATAATATTATTATTAATAATAATAATAATAATAATAATAATAATAATAATAATAATAATAAATAATAATAATAATAATAAGCCGCCGACGAAGAATAAGAAGACTCAGAATAAGGTTATGGCACAAAAGACTTCAAAGTACAAGAAACGGGCCTGTCAAAGCCACGCAAGGGCTTGACGGACTTGGCCCGGCAAAATCAGCGGACGAGTGCGCAATATTCGACTCGACGCATAACAGGGCGAATGCAGGGGTATTAACAGTTAAGAGGCTAAACACAAACAAGGAGCAAATCACGAGTACAAGAATGCAGTGCACGTAAGATAAGATGAACATATTTCAGCAGGTGGTGACGAATACTTTCCGGAGGCCTTGACACAACCGCGTTACAGTGAACAAATACTCTTTTTCAATAGCCTTTTTTGACTGAATCAAGAATGCCTCATTTGGCAAATCGTTCCGAATTTTCGGCACGTAAACACATCGTCTAGCTACACCATAGCTTGTTGAGGATCGCGGCACTACATAGCGAACACTATTACGAAGGCCTAATAAGGAATAATAATAATAATAATAATAATAATAGTTTATTCACTTTAATGCCAGAACGCAGGATGCGGACACGCCAAAGGCACGAAAGGGCTTGTAGGGCGTCGCCCGGCAGCAGCAACAACCTCTCTTTTAGATTGCAGCCTTTGCGGCGTCGGCGTCCCTACAAGGACGCCGACGCCGAAGCCACCGGAAAGTTTTCGCCATTATAGCCCTCCTAATGCGATGGCAAAAAAAGACGGTTAAAATTCGCGAAGTTTCTGGTGGGAGTTGAACGGAGCGGACAGGGGAAAGATTGAGTGTTTCAGGTACGCCGTCTCGACGATATGTGACATTCTGCGCAAAGTTCACGTATCGTCACGATGGGTCAGAACACTGAAAATGAGCCGTAGGCACGCTGTTATACAATAGATTTTAACAATGCCCTATGATTTCCTTGGTTTCGATTACTGTTGGTTTCCTTCATACGCATACCATACCGAGCCCCTCATTTCCTAACCTTCGTCAGCTCAATGGAGAGGGCCTTGACTCTGGCGACCTTTATGCCATAAGTAGCCTATATATAAGAGGATTCTCTAGCCTAGCTGCCGCCTTCACCCTTCGATTACGTTCTATGTGACATCCGCCGTAATAAAGGACGTACTGCGTCCGCCACTATGGACGAGGGTGGCGCTGGGGAACACTCTTAAGGTTAGCTTGCAGGCAGCATAAATACCTCCGAATGTCAAAGACGGGACAGCTGTCGTGGTAGCTCGGTTGGCAAGGGCCTAAAAACGGAGCCATTCTTCACTCGAGCCCTGCCACGCACTACAAAGGCGCAGCATCTTCTAAATCTTCTACGTGACACCAACGAGGCTCCCGCTCAATGAGTCGCGACTGCAACGCTACTATTCATTTCGGCCGCTTCAGCTGCGGCGAGCAGCGTCGGCCGGCCGCCAATCGGCCGACGTCAATAAGCGACTGGCTCCGAAGCGCCCTTTCGCACCCCGCCGGCAAAATTAAAATCAAATTTGTGAGCTTTCAGGAGTAACGAAACTTTTAAATGCGTTTAATGCATTCAATAAGTGTATTCACTCCACGTGACTGCCCAATATTTTGTTGTTATCATTATTATTATTCCACAATTGGCATGGCCTGTGTCCATGCTTTGTAAGGCGTTCTTATACGGAACGTTCACCAAGGAAGTTTTCATAAACATAACATTTCTATTTTTTATTGTCACACTGATATCTACAAACGCAACTTATTTCGTTTAACTACTTAACTTTGGAATTCCTACCTGTTTTGTGCAGTACCTGCCTAGAACTCCTGGATGTTTCGTTGCATGGAAACATGCGTTACTTACCCGTGAATACATTTTCAGAATCTTATTTTTTTTTGTTAAAATTCTGGGATTTTTGCTAAGGCTCTCGCTATGTTAGAAATTTTCAATGTTCCCTTTCGCCGTATGCAGAAAAAAAATTATTCTCTTGAAGATCATCCCTTGCACGGTGTCTTTCAAGTGCTCATATGCCCATATTGTTACTCAGCACTAGTTTTAGGGTCATAAGTGTAGTTTTTGTCTGTGATATGGTAATCAGGTCTCCTGTTTTCGACTTAATGCAGAAACTTTACCAGTGAACACGACCGTAAGCCATGCAGAAACTAAATACCCTAAACACACACCCAAACATCGCAGTCACAGGGGAGCTACTTTTCCTAGCACCTGTTTACGAGCGACATCTGACGCGGCCGTTTGACCAGGGTTTCTGCGCAGCCTCTCGTGACGGGCTCAACATAGGCTTCATTAGCCTCTCCGTGCATGCGTTCCCTTGCGTGGTGAATGGCCCTGCACATAGCTTGAGTGTGCACATCCCGTTGAGTTGGTACGGCGCGCAAACTGCACCCCCGCGAAAGGCTCGTAAAGCCAACGTTTTCAGCTCCACGTCACACGCCGGCAGTAAACGGGACGCTCGGCTAGTTTTCAACATAACTTCCGTCGTTTATAGTATACTGCCGGAGGTAGGTTGACGCCATTTATTCGTCATGTTTACACACATCTTTTTTTTGTGGTTGTTGAGCTCTCCTTGCCACGTTTAGAAAAGAACGATCTCAACTACTACGCAGGTCATCAAAGCACTCTTCCGCTTTCGCTTTCGCTATAGGTACGTACGAATAGCTAGATACAGCGTTCGGGGCGGCAATTCCTGGCAGAACGTTGAAGTGTGATGTCGATACGTGTGCAGATCGACGGAACCGGCCATACAATTTTCGGCGCTGTCATATGCGATTAGCTACGTTTAAGAAAATAACATATGCGATCATTTTTAAGGCTAGCAAAGAGACAGGTAAAGAAGGCGCTTTTAGGTTAGCATGCATTAACGAGCAAACGGACAAAGCGTGACCGTTGCCATTTAATTTGTTTGGTTACTGGAACAGGAGTATCGTAGACTGGCTTCGGCGTTTTAACATTCTGTGTACCCCATTTTGTGCACCCGATCAACTTCTGCGTTCGACAGAAAGAAGCAATACTGGCCAGGCCGTATAGCTTTCCCATGTAGCCGTATGGCTCAGCTTGGCTGGATGCCAATGAGTATGTGGAGGTCGCCCAGGAGGGGGACCGCGGCCACATTTATTGAGGGCTACCGGAGGTCAGAAAGTGTGGAGCGGCGGAGGTAGCGTCCCGCCCTGGCCAAGGTTGTTGTTGTTGGCCTCAAACAATGCTGGCACATACCCACTGCGGGGGAGTGGCCAAGGCACAGGCGGTTAATAGATGAATGCAGGAACGTTTTGACAGCAAAAAGGAGTAATGGTATGGTAGGCTGATAGATTGCAAGACGCAAGGACAGGGGTCCTGTTAACTTGGAGATTGAAGACGGGACAATGGCTTAATGTGCATAATAGTATACAATGCCTGTAATGTGTCAATGTCGTACTGACTGAGAGCGGGAAAAAGAAATTAAAATGGGAGTCGTTGCGCTTCTTGAAGGAAATTTTGCACAAGAGAGCGCACTCCAGTCGCTCCCTCCAAGCACAGAAGCTCCAATGGAAAGAACAACTGCAGAGGACACCGGAAAACCCAGTTGATGAAACTGAATTGGCAAAGGCGCTTCCTGGCCAAAGTCCCGAGCGTTTGTAGCGGCGCTGGCATCGCCAGCAGCGTGATGAAGATGAAGTTGGTGCCACCTGCCTCGCGCAGAACAGAACGCTTTCGGCAACCGGCCTGGCCAGAAACGTCAACAGCCCGGTCCGCCGGATCACCAGCCGCGGCTACCGGGACTGCAATAAATGTGGACTTCCTACCACACATTCTCCAGCGCGTGCTGCGGAAACTTCGGCGTCTTCAACATTTCGCTAGTGCCGCCCGCGTGGGTCGCTATCAGTAATTACTCCCTTATTACAAATTTACTCCACCTTGGGGGATTCCCGTGAACATTTGACTAACACCGTTGCCACTTCGAGTTATTCATCAATTCGCTCTCTCCCTACCATAAGCTTGCCGTCCCGGTTAGCTCCGTTGGCAGAGCGACTGCTCCGGTGAAGCGGTTCTCCCGAATTTTAACCCCGGACCAGGACAATTTTTTTAGCTTTTCTTTGTAGACGTATGGCTGCGCGTGCGTGGATGCCAATGAGTATTTACTCATTATTATAAAGCCACAATACAGACCCCAGCAGTTTGCAACGGGGCCTCTTAAATTTATCTCCGCTTGATTCGATGTTCAAACATGACAACTTGTGAATGAAGAATTGCAGAGAAATTGGTTTTATTTAGGGAAGTGTCCGGCTCCTTCGGCGTCCTCAACAATCATGCAGTACAGAATGCCTCACGATTCGTAGGCACTAGTAACGGCAGTTGCGTCCGGCAGTTGAGGCGAATTGACTTAATGCTTCTGATGCCACTTCTTCCTCCTCTTTCTCTACCCTTATTACCCTCGGTTGTTCTAATACACTTCTTCAAACGTCTCCGTCACTTAGCCCTTTCACCATTCAAGTCCTTCTCTGACCTCTTACGCTACACAAGTTAGACAGGCGCTTTCAATGACCATACGCCTCTCCTTCCTCCAGCCCTTACAAAAAATTGTTTACACAGTCTATAGACTGTCCGTAGACTTCTGTTGATAAAGTCTATAGCCTCTCTATAGACAAACCCTAGAGAGCAGTTCATAGGCAATACAAATCCTACAGACAGTCTAAAGACAATCTATAAATGTATGGCCATACACTTTTAGTAGACTTTTGTCTACAGATAGTCTATAGACCATGAATAGACTAAAGGAAATCTATAGGAAGTCAACATAGTCTATAAGAAGTCTATAGACTGTCTATAGGCCATTTTTACATGGGAGAGTCGGGCGAGAGTGTTGTTTTGACACACGACGTCGGCAAAGGCGTCCAGAATTTTCCCAGAATCGCTGTCTCATTTAAACACCCGGTATGCTCCAACAGCAGCCTCAGTGCAGCCCTTCTGCAGTTCTAGGCACATTCGCCGCATACTGCGAAAACGTGAACTACGTTCCAAGCGAAGATCCTTTTGTACCCGTGCATACTTTGCATATGCCGTAGGAACAAAAAATCGCGCTAAAAAGGACACCGTGACGCGAGGAATAGGTGCAGCAGCAGCAGGAATAGCGGTATGGACTGTTTGTGAACGGACATATTTTCAGTCCCAGTCGAAAAAAGCGCTGTTAAGGCCCGCTTATAGCTCGCCGGGAAATTTCTAGAGCTCATGCGTGGTCACGAACCCTTTCTGCTAGCCTAAGTGTCCTAAGTCAAAGAATTAAATTTACTGCTTTTCATGCGTGTGGAATATGTCGCCTTTTTATCACTGTGCATTCAGCGCTCATGCCTGAGCTACGAAACAGTAACTGCATTCTTTCTTGCACAGAAATCATAACGTAGTTGTCTGGAGCAATGAGCCAGGAATTTAAATTTTATCCCATAAAGAACAGGCCAAATTTTCAGCAGAAACAAGCGTTTCTTTACAACCCTTCATCATCAGGTTGTGCTAAACCAAATATTTTTATTATCGCCGTGTCGTACGTTGCAATGCGCACGCAACAGTAATTTTTTTTGGCGAACCAACCAGCATCTAAGTGCAAAGAGGGATGCAGTGCACGTTTCAGCCATTCTATTAGCATTTTTATTTGTGATGAGTCAGCAACTGGTCACCCTTCCACAAAAGATGCCCCTGCAAGCAAGTTATGATGCGCAACTTCAAGGTAGAGTGTCTCCATTCTTCCGAAACAACTCTTAGTTCTATTTTAAGAAGTCCAGCTTATGTTCACTGAAGACGGGAGTCTTTTCGTCGTCGTTTCTGCACTTTTTGTTGGGTTTCACATTCTATTTTACACAGCGCTGTTTCTGTAAACGCCAAAATCGAAGTGGATATTTCACATAGGTCACATGTCAACATCCCCTTTCGCGCTAGGGACAACGGTTTATCTCCCCCTCCTTCCCCCCATCAAAGTAAACTTCATTAAGCGGGCCGCCATTGCCAAGATGTAACTCATTGCAAACTCCCCTCACGCAACGGCGGATCGTTACGCTCGCAGAGTGTCCTTCATGCCGAGCGCGCACAGTGACCCAGTGTCGCTTGAAGCAAAGAGGTCAGGCGCTGTCTCTGCATCGCTCCATTCAGATTGCTTTGTACAATAGGCGTTCAAGCCCAATGTACTAGATGCATTTAACCCTAGGTCGCGGGAGGGTCTACAGGAATTCGGAATTTATATTTTTTATTAACGTATCGCACATTTCGGCACTGGGAGGGCAAGCGTAGCATGGGGCGGCAGAAAATTAGGTGGATGGATGAGATGACGAAGTTCACGGCACAGCTGGCACAGAACAGGATTAATTGGCGATATATGGGAGAGGCCTTTGTCCTGCCGTGGTCGTATTCAGTATGATGGTGATGATTATTCGTTGCAAACAATGAAAGAGAGCTATATCGGGGCAATACGAGTGCCCTGCTTCCTTTTAAGGCCAAAAATCAATTAATCATTCAATTAATCAACCAGTTGGTCGATCGATCAATCGATCAATCATTAAATCAGTTGCTTCTAAATTTTGGATATGTTGATGCGAATTTAACGGACTGAATTTTTTTCATCATGCCGTGTGTGTTGGTTGCCTCATGAGTAATGTTCTCAGGTGAAAATAAACCCAAGTCTAATCTTAATCTTCCAAAGTCTCACTCTCTTCTAACAGTGCATATTAATGCCGGCAATATTTAAGACCTATCATCTGCACTGAGAAGAGCTTACTCCTTTGAAATCCACAATGTTTTGAATGCCCTCCCATGCGATCCTGGAGGGCATTTTGTATAAAGGGAATGCACTCCTTTCTGTGACGTAACGTTTGATTTCTTAGGTCACTATAGGAGTGCAATGTTTTCCGTTTTTTTACAAGAGGGGAACACGGTTCTGCTTTTAATTCATGTTTCCGAAGTTTGCTCTGTAAATTAAAAGAAATATGAGCTGCTGACGTAACCGTAAAAAGTTAGTAACATTACACAGAGCTTGAAACATATGCAGAGGGTTCACACGACATGGATGCTGTACACGGATCTCTTCTAAGTGGCGGGCAGCGGGAGACCCCTTTGCGTACGAATCACGCCAATATAGCGGCCATCATCGTCGCTGCTCCGACGTCATTAACGGTGCTCTCCCCTTTCCAGTACCACAGCGTTGCCCAACAAGACGTTCATGTCTGCTGCATATCGCGGGCACGATATATATATCCCCCGTCGGCAATAAACCACGCCCGCATTAGACGTAGGCCGCCTTTCATGCCAACGTGGTCGTTTCTCCGCGTCCTAAGGCGCAAGTAGGGATTGCGGTGTATAGCGAAAGATACGTTCCCATTGCGGGCGTGTGCCTGCGCTCTTATGGGCTCATCTCAAGGTTGCCATCTACTCGTATATCGGCTCTTTCCGGCTACACATTTTATATTATAAAAAAACGTAGCATATGGACGGGACGAATAAGGGCGAAGACGGGACGGTTGCTACACTTACAACTGAATAGAATAAAATGAGACGGTAAGCCACACCCCATCCAATAGCAACAACACGCATGCACATGACATAAAACAAGGTAAAAACACTACAGATTCACTGTTTGTTTCGAAGCGGCTTCTGTTGAATTACAGAAAAAATAAAAACAGCTCATAGGAGACCGGGCCTTGTCTTTGGGAGGAAATGAGTACGAGGAGTGGTCTCCACAACGCAAGGTGGGAGGCGAAACCGTAGAACGTAGTAACAGCGAAGAACAGAGGGAGGAACAAGACCTTCGTACGCCGCGTACGTTGTCCTACCAACTGAGCAAAGGTGGCGGCTGTCCAAGGTCCTATTTTCTGGGATATTTCCACCGTTATCTTCGAGACACAAATTGTGCGCGGAATCGAAACGATGCCAAGCAGAGCAGACAGTTAAATCGTAACGGTGCAAGATCATGTCTTGGTGTGCAGAACTGACTAATGATGCCCGTGTGCTGTGCGATGTCAGTGCACGTTAAACAACCCCAGGTTGTTGTTGTTGTCCTCATACTATCCCAGGTGGTCAAAATTATTCCGAAGCCCTCAACTACGGCACCTTTCTCTTCCTTTCTTCTTTCACCCCCTCCTTTATCGCTTTCCTTATGGCGCGGTTCAGGTGTCCAACGATATATGAGACAGATACTGCGCCATTTCCTTTCCCCAAAAGCCAATTATTAATATTGTGAGACTGTGGACCAAGCGAGCTCTTTATTCCCGCTGGCAAATATGGCGGCCACTCCTCAAAAGACGAAGATGCGAGATGGTGATGAATATTCACAGATGAAGACGAGGGTCACGCACTGTGCTCACATTTATTATTATTATTATTATTATTATTATTATTATTATTATTATTATTATTATTATTATTATTATTATTATTATTATTATTATTATTATTATTATTATTAATAACATGGCGCCCAACATGGCGCCCAGTAAGGACGCATGTGTGCTGTGCTCCCGTCCGTTTTTTGGTAAGCAGCAGTTTTTTCGTTGTGCCGACTGCAACAAACGTGTACACGCGAAGTGTGTCACTTGGAGTGACGACGAGCTGCAGCTTTTGAAGTCCGGCTCGCGATCATTCATGTGCAATCTGTGTTTGTCGTCTTGCGGCGGTGCTAAGCCTAGCGACGGTGGCGAGTCAGCGGCTGCATTCCTTTCTTCCACGGCCCACCAGCCCCATCACCCGACCGACCCGACCGGTTCCCTCGCTTCCTCCCCGACGGGCGAACCTGACGGTGCGCTTGCCTCCCTTCGGGCTCTCCTCCTCGACGCACTTGAAGGAATCTCGTTCCTGAGCGACGAGGTCGCCCAGCTGCGGGAGGAGAATGAGCGCCTTCGTGGTGACAACTCGCGGGCGCTCGCTCTCCAGGCCGAGGTCGTTGCCTCTCTGCGGGCTGATGTTCGCAGCTTACGCGAGGAGCTTGCGAGGCGCCCTGCTTCATCGCAGCGTGATCCGCCTTTCGTCGAGCCCCTGTCCGCGAGCAGTCCTTCCCGTATGTTCCAGCCATCCAAGAGCTACTCTGCTGCCCTTCACTGTGGGATGGCACCTGTTGATTTGGCCACCTGCCCGACATCTGTATCTGTCCCCCCACTTGTAGTTAATTCGCCTGAGGCGCAGAAGAAGCACCGAAGCCCAGCCATCACTGGCTCGTCGAGCTCATCCAGTCTGAACGTTGCCAGACCTCAGAAGCGCCCGAAGGCTATTTTTGTCTCCAAGCTGTGCCCTGAGACAACGTCGGCTGATCTGACAAACCATCTGAAGTGTGTGAACGTCACCCCCCTAACCTGCCGGCAGTTGAAAACGAAATATGACTCCTACTCGTCCTTCTACCTCACAGTCAGCGCGGAATTTTATGATCAGCTTGTTGACCCTTCGATGTGGCCTACGGGCTGCATCTTCAAGGCTTTTCGTGGAAAGCTCCTGGATGGTATGTTGCATCCTTCCGAGCTGACGGTTGATCGCAGTCAACCCTAACTTGGATATATATTATCAAAATGCCCGAGGTCTTCGGACTAAGGGACCTGTATTTTTTTCTAATGCATTAGCCTCTTGTTACTCGGCTGTTGTAATTACTGAGACCTGGCTGTCTAGCGAAGTTAACTCAGGTGACTTCTTTCCTAATAACTATTCTGTTTTTCGAAGTGACCGCCCTGAATCAGCTTCTCAACAAAAGGGAGGGGGAGTGCTCATTGCTATTGACAGTTCCGTGCAGTGCGTTCGGCGTTCCGACCTGGAAGCCATCGAAGAATCTGTCTGGTTAGAGCTCACTTTAACTCGACATCAAAAACTCTTATTGGCAGCTTTCTATATTTCCCCTAATCTGCCTCCTCCTGCCTACGATGATGTACTACATTCTATTGAATATGTTATCACTTCTCATAGCAAGCACAAACTGCTCATTTTAGGGGATTTTAATACTCCAGGTATTAACTGGAATACCTTTACATATTCACACAACAATCATTATGTAGTTAGTAAGTGCAACCGGCTTTTAGATTTCACAGCTTTTAACACCTTGCAGCAACACAATTTAATTGAAAACTGTTGTGGTAATGTTCTTGACATTTGTTTATCTAATTTTGAAAATGTTCGAGTCTCGTCATCTGACATCTCACTTACTCGCTGTGACAAATTTCATCCTCCAATTCTAATAACGGCTTCGGTTTCTGTCCCACCATCTGCTAATTCAAATCGTGCGGGGAATTCCCCCCGTTTCGCTTACGCACTTGGCGACTATGTTGGTCTCTTCGGTTTCTTCTCTTCTGTCGACTGGTCTGTTTTAGGCGAAATCAGCGATGTTGACGAACAAGTCAGTCGCTTCACTGAAATAGTTCTCAATGGTATGCGCCAGTACATACCTGTGCACACTCCTACTCGCAGCAAGTTTCCGTTCTGGTTTTCCAAAGAACTTAGAACAGCGCTGAAACTTAAGGAGCGGGCCCACCATAAAGCGAAACGCCCTGGGCTGAATACATGGGCGGATGAATTTCGCCGCTTGCGTTCCCTTTGCAAACGCCTGTACAAGCGGGATCATGAGTCCTATCTTGAATATTTAGAGAATAGTGCCTCTAATCGTCCTACAGAATTCTGGCGATACGTTCGCAAGCGTTCGAATAAATCTGATAGTCATATTCACTTAGTTGACTCTCATGGGAATGAAATTCGGGATGTCGCTGACGGCTTTGCTCAACACTTTTCCTCCGTGTACAAATCTCCACGTTGCGACTCCGTGTGCCTTCCAGCTGGCGCACATAATTCCGTTCTTCTCGACGAGAAGTTAGTAAGTGAGAGTATTAAGTGTTTGAAACCATCTTTGTCCCCTGGACCTGATGGCATTCCAGCCGCCATAATAAAAGCCTTCAATAGTACCTTCGTCCCAGTTTTAACCACGATATTTAATAACTGTTTGAAAAATTCTGCCTTTCCCCGCGTATGGAAAACGGCGCGTGTTTTCCCTGTCTTCAAATCAGGAAACAAATCTGATGTTTCGAACTACCGCCCCATTTCTCTTCTTTGTGCAACCTCTAAGCTTTTTGAATTAGCTTTGCACAAAGTACTTTCCTTCCACCTCAAAAATGTAATCATTCATAATCAGCATGGTTTCATAAAAGGTCGTTCTACTACAACTAACCTTGTGACTTTTATGACGTATACATCAGCTGAAGTCCTTCAGAGGAGTCAGGTAGACGCTGTGTACTGTGATTTGAGCAAAGCTTTCGACGTTGTTACTCACTCATTACTTCTTCAAAAGCTTCTGCTGTTTGAGATCGACGTTTCAATTGTAGCCCTCCTACGCAACTATCTTCTTGATCGGTCCTGCTTTGTCAGTGTAAATGGACAGACCTCATTTGTTTACACTCCAACCAGCGGTGTTCCTCAGGGCTCGGTATTAGGCCCGCTTCTGTTCTCTGTTTTTATCAATGACGTTTCCTCCGTGGTCAAAAACTCCTCATTTCTCCTTTATGCGGACGATATAAAAATGTTCAAGGCAATACATACTCTTCACGATTGCTTGTCATTGCAATCTGACATATCCGCCTTCTCTGATTGGTGCTTGAAGAATGGGCTCACTCTCAATTCATCTAAAACCAAGGTTGTCTCATTTACGCGTAAAACGCACAGTCTTCTCTACTCTTATTCTGTGAATGGTAGGCCGCTGCCCAGGGTTGATGAAATTAATGACCTCGGCGTACTTTTCGACCGTAGCCTCAGCTTCTCCTCTCATACAAAACGCATTGCTCTACGGGCTATGCGTACACTCGGCTTCATCTGCAGGCTTTCGAGAGAGTTTCGATCCCCACTTCCTTTCTTAAAGCTCTACCTCTCCATATGCTTGCCGCTTTTGGAATATGCGTCTGTTGTTTGGAACGGCACTTGCCAGTCGAACTGTGAAAAAATCGATAGAGTTCAGCTAAAGTTTTTACGCATATTTCAACATCGGTTTTCTTGCAAAACTTCTAGCTCTCGTCCCAGACGGAGTAACTCACTGCAGCTTCCTTCTCTTAGCTGCCGTCGCGTGAGGGCAGATATAATTTTCTTGTATAAACTTCTTCATGGTCACATTCTATGCCCTCAGCTCCTAGCGCGTATCCTTTTGCGTGTACCGCGAAAGAGCATAAGGGAATTCAGACCATTTCAAGTTTCTGCGCTCCTGCACTCCCTCTCCCCTCTGGACAGAATGCAAAAGTTGTTTAATTCTCTTTGTCCTCACCTAGATATATTCGAAAATTCTCTCCCTTCCTTTATATTGGATGTCCGTGACGTTCCACTTTGAGCACTCTTTTTCTCATACATAACTTCCCCTTTCATGCATTTTGTCTTTACTACATTTGTGCGTTTGCACTGGTATTATATTGCTTTTTTCTCTCCTTAATTGTTCATCACGTGTACTTGTTGTCATTAATATTATTTCTTTAATACTGTATACTCACGCCTGATTGTAACGCGTTCACTAATTACGTCTCTTATTGTGTATGATTGTATTTCTAGTTTGTATTTCAGAGGTTTCATATTCGTTCATATTAGTATTGGCTTTATTCTTGTTTGTATTTTGCTATATGCTGTACTTGGCTGTTATCGGTCGTTCATTCTCTTTGTTTATTGTTTCATTAGTTATTTATATGTCTGTTGCCTGTTCTAGCTGTTTTCATTTACCGCTGTTTTCGCTTTTTTGCTTCATGCTTGCTGTCACGCCTAGTTTATATGTCTTTTCTTTTTCTATCGCCTTGACTGCTGCATTACCTCCCCTGAGTGTCTTCCTTTGTAGTGAAATAAATTTACATTTTGTGCGTGTGAATGGTGTACCAGCACCAAGACCTTTGGGTTGTTCCTGGGCACCTAAAAATAAAGATTGATTGATTGATTGATTAATATTATTATTATTATTATTATTATTATTATTATTATTATTATTATTATTATTATTATTATTATTATTATTAATTTTATTATTATTATTATTATTATTATTATTATTATTATATTATTATTATTATTATTATTATTAATATTATTATTAACGACGGAAGGGAACAACATTTTTCGAGTATCATGAGCTGGTTTAAATAAATTAAATTGTGTACTTTAAGTACTGAAGCGATACGAAGGCTTTGAATCTGCGTAGTGGAGTGCTCCGGATTCATTTAAATTCGGTGTTCGTTAACTTGCGCAAACATCGCACAGTACAGAGGTGTTTTCGTATTTTTCCCCAATAGAAATAGAGCCGCAGGGTCAGGATCAAACCCATGACCTTAGAATCGGCATCCGAATGCCAAAGCCACAGAGACACCACTGTGAGGACATAAGCTGCTTGTGACAGGGTGATGTGTATTTTAGTCAACGGCAGGTCTAATAAATATAGATAAACCATCTGCATCGTCCTGAAAAATTCTTTTAAACCGCTGCCAGAACTGCAAGCGATAGCCAAAATTTACTTTTTGGTGTAAACAGAGCGTTGTCGTTTTTTTTTCAAATTTTAATCCTCGTGTGCGCCAGAGGTTGAATAGCACGGCATAAAATCCCTTCAACCCTTCGCATGAAACTGATACCAAAGTGAACACAACTGTCATGTCACCAGGATTTCCGTGAAGAATAGATGAGTGTCCTTCCGGAAGTCAGTATGCTGTAAAACTTAGAAAACACTGCGTACTGAAACATACAAAGAAAAATGCAAGATAAGCCCATGACCTAAGCGCCAAATGAGATTGTAGATGCAGTGAAAAACGAGAAGTAGGATCTCTGTTAGCAAAAAAAAAGTGACACGTAAAAACATAAGGCGAAAAGACGCCAGTGTCACTTCGAAAATTATAAAAAGAGTAAGCTAGCTAATAAAAGTAGGCGCCTAAGTTTTAATTGTTATTCAATGATCCAACAGGTGGTACGTAGTGCAACGCTTTTATCCAAGGCTTAGATTTCATTTCATTTTATTACAGCACTGGACACTTAAACACATCCCATCGCTGACCTTGAACCACGGTGTATCTTCCGAATGAACGGCGATATATCCGAAAGAAAACACCGGTCCTCCTATTGTCACAACGCTGTGAATTAAAATGACCAGCTCTACAAATATGGGTATTGAGCCATTAACGCTGTCGCGTCATACACATATGGCGGATCTTAAGTGTCCTCCAATTTTTTCTTTGCGTCGCGTCTGACCTACTTAACGCCGTCTCCAACATGAAACTTCCCAAACTTGCCCAATTATCAGCATTAGTAGTACAACATCCGTTGTAAACTCGGTGAGAGGGAGGTATTGGAGAAAGATGAGAAGTCGCACAGCAAGCGCTAGCGTGTCGGCAGTTCCGTTTTTTTGACCTCGGCTGTAAGTTTGCTCTGAGCCCACTCGAAGGCGAGAGTCCCTCCGAAAACCTTAAAATACTGAATATTGTGCGATCAACAGCCACGTTAGTCGAGAATTTTTTTAATTCTTCCCTCCAGTGGATCTGCCGTCTAGGATGATTCAACAGAACAGTTTCATTCCATCACCAAAGCGTTTCACGCTGACCATGGTGGTTGTGGTGGTGGTAGCTTTCTTCTTACAATTGTCTGTCGGCAGTTTGTCTACGCGTGTCACTTATTGGAATGATGAGAGTTTCCTTTCACAGTCCCGAAAGGCCACTCTCTTCCTTCTAATGTACGAACTTCCTCAGAATTCTGTTCGTGAGAAGACGGACAGCTGTCATTTGTTACTCGGTAAGACACTGCAACGCGGCTTATAGAAGGAATGAAAGAATGCACGAGCGATTTTGGACCCTCACTGACGAAAAGATTGCTCGGTGTGCCCGTGCCTCCTGGCGTACAATTAAACGGAAAGAAAGTAATGATATGACGTTTGCGTTGATGAGCTTCCGAGAGAGAAACCATTAACTCGAGGCCTTGGTCCGAAAACATCGTCAAAAAAAAACTTGAGGTGTGCTATACGCTTGCGTACTTTTTGCCGATGGAGCTACGGTGGCCAAAAGTAAGCGAGAGGTTGTGTGCAAAATTATTGCGTTTGGAAGAAATGCTCTGCACGGGATGCGAGGAGCTCATTAGCGAAAGCAAACATCCGGGTAATTAGTGACAGTGCAAAAAAAAATTAAGAGGATCAGGACGCAGCGAAGCTGCATCAATCATTAATGAGCTTTTCCTTTCATCCTCATTTGAGGCATTAATGTATTTTCTGATTTCAGCCCAATAACAATCCATGAGCATCTTTCATTATGAAAGATTACATTTATGATTACCGCAGGAATACGAGAAATAGTTCCAGTAAGAAGTAAAGAAGAGATGATTTGCAGCGACCATTAATCTTATCGTTCTAAAAAATTCGCAAATCAAATTGCTTGTGCACGCGATACTTTTATTTTGCGCCTCATCAGATATCACTTGTAACTTGCTGTCATTGGCAACTCAGAATCAGATACACGTGCTCTTGGAGTAATGTTTTATTTATTTAGTAGGCTTGAAATGTAGCGGTGAGTCCCCAAACGTCTACCTTCTGAATGAATAAAGAAAGATAGGACTCGTAATAACTCCACTTTGGCAAGAGCTTCGGGTGTTCTGGTACCATCTGTTAAGATTCTCTGCGCTACGTAGTGTTCGCTCGACATGGTCTGCAGTTTTGTCAAACTTTAGGCAATTTATGTTCATACCTTTTTTTTAATTTGGTTTTCCTTGACCTTGCTATCTTTCAAAGTCTGATAGTTGGTGCATTGGACATGGAGTTGAACGAAACTCTGCGCCAGCAACATTCCTGAAATTTTTGTCATTTAGAAACAAAGTTTTATGAAGAGAAACACAAAGGCGAAAGTATAAAACTTCACTGGCGTCGAAGGCTTCTGTTATCTGCTGGGCGCTTACTAGTGGGCTATAGAATTATTGAAGAAGGCCTCGCCCCATCAATGAACGCAATTCGAATGATGATGGCGATGATTATGATGTTGAGGAAGTGGTAGTGCTGGTGTTTTCATGGAGGTCACTTGTGTTAGAAATGTTTTATTGCTAGTTCATATCTCCATAACTGAAGGACTGTTCGTTAAAGTTAAACTGTAATTACACTGAATCGCAGGCCTCAGTTTCATATTTTTTTCTGAGAAATTCCCAGCTACCTCAAAGCACACAGGGTCGAACTAACTTAAGTAAGAATAGTGCAGCGCGAAAAACAGGACAGAAGAGGAAGACACCAACAACAGGATAGCGCCAGTCCTGTTGTTTGTACCTTCCTCTTCTGTACCTGTTTTTCGCGCTGCACTTCTCTTACTTAAGATGAACCACCTACTAGCCCACACCAAGATTTTGAAATATCGAACTCATCGTTTATTTACCATGAAAAAGTTCAGAAGTGATATTCGCTGCCTGCTCTTAACGCTCCTATAATGAATGCGGTTAATTTTAATAGTTTGAATAAGTGGTGGTGGATCGATCTATGATGGTGACATGGCGTAGAACAGACTATACAACGTCTTCGAGGCGCTATGTACTCTTTAATGAGCGGGTCAAACAAGTTTACTAGGCCGTAGTGATACTAGCGCTCCCTGCCTAGTACAAAACCTTGCTCACCCGTTACATTCTCGCCTAAGCGAGAATAGCGAGTTATAGCACAGAGTATTCCGCGATTAGCTACCATGAACCGCATCCACTAGGCGCCACTGCGCGTGCGCATATCGCCCGGAGGGCGCCAGATGGCGCCACGTGGCCGTCACCTACGCGCGCGCCTGCGCGCCTGCGCGCGTCGGGACGAATCATCGCGTACGCAGTGGCGCCCCGCGGAAGCAGACCACGGTACCGGATAACGATTCGCGCTATGCAATAACTGTCTAATATCTCTCACGGAGTTCTGCGAGTCCCTCCGCCTCTCCTCTTTAGAATTTGGTCTCATCACTCCAACCGCTGATCTACCCTTTCGGGACAAAAATCCGTCCTTAGATATGTTTGCCCAGCATTATGAAAAACATTTTAGTAATCAACAGGAAATGCGCTTGTCAGAGCCAATGAGAAGAACTTCGTTCAAGCTGAAAAAAGCGAATGGTACGCCTGTGCACACGAGATTGTTTACTCGTGCGCACCTCGAGAATTCTATGAAGATTTTGCGCATTTCCGTTCGTAGTTATGGCACACAGACACAAAAACGCCATCGAAAACACGGAGAAGACGAACGGACAGTCAAAACCACATGCACCGCAGCAGTAGCGGGTCCCACCCTTCGCTGCCCGTCTCTGGCACACCTAGTCCGACACGCGGTGTGCTGTCGATGGCAATGCATTTACGCGCAGGCCCTCTTAACACCAGCGGCTGCCGATAAGCGGCGGCTGCCCGATAACGCTATCGCGTTCCGATCTTAAAGGAGAAGCTTAAGCGTTCTACCAAGTTTTTGAGGTATCTATAAAACCAACGTTTCCTGATGTGTCCGGTCGCTCAATATCTGTCGCCATTCACGTCGTTATGAAAAATTCTAGAGCCAGAAGGGCGATTTTCAAAAATCCCATGGTTAACAACTAAGAACGAAATTCACTGCAGACATTAACTTTCATAAACGCATTTTTGGAGAAGTACACAGTTATGCGGTATTCAAGTCCTTCTTCCTCGGGGCAAAAATTTCAAAAATTGGAAAATTGTAAGACACTGTTATGGAAATGTTGAAGGTAATGGTCCATTATTCTGATAGATAGCCAAAACTTTCTTTTGCAGTGTTTCAATCGATCGCATCAAAGAGTTAGGACTGCCGTAGAAAACCAATGGGGAACGCTTTTGACGATAGCAAAAACGTGAATAGAGAAAAAATACAAGACTGCCATCGGGTGATCTGCGGATATATTGATTGTTATACTGAAATCTTACATTATATGAGAAATTTCGTTTATAAACGGTTTCCCTCTCAAAAAATGCTTTTGTCCAGAATTGCTGGGTATGTAGACGTTTGTAAAGAAATCTCAACATTACGGCTGTATCGAGTACTCTGTTTTCCAAACTAATAAAATTCAGTGGCGTCTCGGGTCGCTGTTGCTACGTCCGACGGGCTTACTCTTTTGGTATGTCAGACCTCTTATGACATCCTCGGGTCGGCATACTGGCTCGCCTAAGGAGGCCGGATTCAACAGCACTGGGAAGAGCAAAATGCCTCGAGGCATTTGCGGTGATTGCCAGCACTCATTAGAGGAAGTGCGGAGAGAAGAGGGCGACCCTTTGGCTCTCGTTCGAAGCCTCGGAAACGAGAAACAGCAGCTTCATGGTTTTAGCTATGCAAATTAGTCGAGTAAGTGATTCTGTGCACCGACCACTAATAGCAGGTTAAAGCTTCACGTGGCACAGGGGCCCTCCGGTTCATCTGATTGCCCACGAGCCATTAGTGTGGAAAAAACATGACCCTCTGTAAGTAGGCCTCGGCACGGAGCGGCTTGTGAGTTATTTCATTAACTTTCGGCTCTTTTTCACTAAAACAATAAAAAATCAGACCCCTCAAGGTGAATATGCCACGCCAGGGAAGACTTGACAGTTCGTCGATAAGGGTAATAAGAAATTTAACAGGACAAAAAGGATTTGCAGAGGTGCTGCCCCAATGGACGTGGGCGCATCGAATGGTAACCACTTGTGAGGCTAAAAAGAAGTCAAAATTAGGCTTCGTTCGTGAGGTATTTCAATTCACCCTAATGATAGCTTTGCCGCCTTACTTTTTCTTTCTATAATGCCAAAGTTCCAGCGTTGAAGTCGAACACCACTGAGCTTAGGCGGAATACGAATGCGTCACGCCCGAAGACGCAATACTGAATTTTCCTGAAAATACATTCCTGAAATACATAGAACATTGTCCTCAGCAACGGAAAAAAACTAACAAAATTATCTGAAACATGCCAGTTTCAGAAACGAATCACATCTAATCGGCCATTAGGAGCTAAATAAGAAGTCGGAATTTAATGCCTGAATCTGATATGGGGTAGGTCTGATAACTGCCTGTACTCGTCTCTTGCTTTTTGCCTGTTTACTTTCTCACTTTTATTAATATGTAACCTTGACCCATTTGGCCCAACGATAGGTTCTGCTTCACCGCTTAATGTTTCCCTCCAGTACATTCCACTACAAGGTGTATTGTAATGCGTCCGCCTTTATGGAGCACCCGTGCCTCAGCGATGTCCATTCATCATTAGCCTTAACATGCTTCTGAAACGAAGAATTAGTTTGAATAAAGGAGCGCCTTGTTATCTTGAAATAACATAAACGAATAGTCAGGTTCACTGACTTTGCTAGTACTGTGCACTTTTGCAACTCTGTACAGAGCAAAATCCAAACAACGGAGCAATAAATCGCCGCCTTTGCATTGCGCTCAGATTGTCCTGGCTCTCGATGGACAGCTGCCAACGATCGATAAGGAATCGATGCTGTACGCACGGAACACAACCTCCCCCATTATATAGAGATGGTTGTTCTGTTTTTTTTCTTGCTTTTGTTGTAAGCCCGCAGGGCAGTCAGCGCTTCGGGCCGACCGAAGCTACGCCGGGCGTGTCGCGACTATAGGACCGTCAGCCCGAGGCCCTCCCTTCCTACCCCCAGTAAAAACAAGTGGAGCTGGCCGAAGGCCAGGGTGGGAAAGAAATGAAAGTCGCCGGCAACATAATCAAGCGCGAAGGAATTTTGCTAGAGAGGAAGGGGGAAACGGGCGCTTTCCGTATATTACCAGCACGCCCTTTCTATAAACGGCTAGGGAGGCGGCCGGACGGCAGCAACGAAAATAGGGGGCAGCGTAGGGCGGCGGGGAGGGGGAGTGGGGGAGAGTTACGAGGATGTAAGGGTGGTCTCGGTGCCGCATGCAGCAGGCCCACGGGTTTTTTCGCGCTTGCTCGCCTTCGTGAGACGGGAATGCGAGGTCTGCTCTCGGGGCATGAGCCGACGGCGTGCTATATAGGGCGTACGGGTCGGCGGACAGGTGCTGGGATGTGGCACGACGTCGGTCCCCGAACACTGTCGCCCTCCGGCGACGGGGTGTAATGAGCGTACAGTGAGCGTATGAATAGCCTTGGAAAGTTCCCGAGGCAAAGGTGCCAGCAGCTGTAACACCCAGTGGAAAACAAGACGCCAGCCAATTCTTACATGTTCTGCTTGCATTTTTGCTAACTATGAAATTCGCCGTCCACGTAAACAATCGTTTCATATTATTTGTAGTTCGTATATATAGAAGCATTTGAGAAAACGTTAATGTACAGCGGTGCAAGAAAAAAAAAGGACTAGCGCCGCGCCCGTCCTATGTTTTTTTTTTCTTATAGTATTTGTCATACGCGCAGTTTTATGTACATTTCGCATTTAAATGTAAAGTCTACCCAATTGCTCGAAAACGCTGAGGTCTACCTTCCTTCCCACCTCTCTGCTCCTCACTCGCATTTCTGAAAGCCTCTCCTTGTCATTTCAGGTACAACCGTACAGTTCGAACATTTAATTCCTTTGTTATTCTCGTCAAAAGGAGCTTAGGATCAGTCAGGCTGAGGTTGGGTTGCGGTGATGGTGATGGTGTATCTGAACTATCTGTGCCACTCTGCAGCGAAGAGACAAGAAAACAAATGGGACTCGCCACTGTGCTGATAAGTCGGGAAAGAAATGGTTCACTGCCTGTCCACACTCGCTTCGATTACCAGGTTACAGAAGGAAACTTATTGACTGCGTGTCCTAATTTTATACCTAAACACACGAGAAAAAATTTGTCGCTAGCCTGGTCCCTGCCCTCTGCCTGCGTTCATTTTTATTTCTCTCACATAACCGGCCGAAACATCCGCCCAGCAAATGCTAGTGAAAGGCACAAACAAAGTAAGCAATTATCAAAAAGTATGAATAAGCAGCATGATACGAAAAAATAATCAAGAGAGACGTGCGTGGCCGACGAAGGCCGCGATAAATTCTCAAGAAAATCATGAAAAGGAGACCAGATTCTCACATGCGAGACTTGGCCCGCAACTCTAGTCGTTGGGTGCAGTGCTTTACGAGCCGAGATAAAGAAACCACTCCTTTCCGGGCTCTCTTATCGGCACCTGTTTTCTGGCCATTGCTTTGTGCTGCTTGTTTCGAAACTTCCACAAAGCTTGTTCTTCAGATTTTCTTCTTTGAATGGAGGAGGATACCTACGGTGGTCCATATCTCGTCCTTATCATTTATATTTCGTTTTTCTTTATTTTTCGACAAAATAAAAGTGAAGATGAATGAGCTAGACACCGCAGCGGACACGGGACAGAGAAAGAAGACGACACAGGGCGGTACGTAGAACTTTTGAGCTACCAGACTTCTTGGTGAAATTCTTTCGCAAACTTTCGACGCTTTCTAAAAGGCAGGGTGTCCTCTCCTCAGCCAGAGCCTTGTTGGCCACTTTCATGTCTCACCAACCTTCATGTCTCACCAACTGGCCAACACACTACCCTCCTAAAAAAGTGAAGATGTTCTGTAGTTCACCTGAGGAACTCTAAAAACTGCTTCCTTTTCTGTCACTCTCCTGCTGATGTGTTTGGTTACGCATCTCTTGTAAAGCTTCTGAACGGGCTCGCGTGCTCTCACATAGAGAAGCAAAATAATACGGCCCGTTTAGTAAAATTCAACCAGCCAGAAGAAGGCGCTCACAGGAAATGGGCAAGAAGACAGGACAGAGGCTGGTGCCCTGTCATCTGTCCTGTTTTCTTGCCAGATTCTTGTGCGCGTCTTCTTTTAGCTGATTTTATTTTCCCTAATAAAATACACCAACTAGTCCAACAATGTATTTTACTATAATACGTATGCAGTCAAGAATTCACTCGAAGTGGTAATCATTGGCGAGTTTTTCTGCGCCAGATTTCTTTTCCTCTCGAGAACTTTACGCTCATAAAAGCCTGTCCTCTTTCCGTTAGCAAAAGGCACAAAAATAGCTGACCACACTATTAGTTCTCTCTTAGGGTGAATACACCTGAAATTATCTGCGCAAGTGTGCGAAGTATCTGTTGACAAAGAAGCTGCTAGAAAGCATAGAAACGATTGACAAGATTTTTTCCTCAAAACAATTGTTAAGCTGCAAAGCCTCCGGTTGGTTCCTTGGATTCCTGTGAAGAAAGCCGCATCCAAACATCGTCTGTCAGCCGTTGTCTGTGCTTCAGAGTGACGAAAGATGTAAAATCCAGGCGTCTGGATATTTGCACTATAACCAATTTCACCCAAGGTGCCCTGGTAACGCAGCCGCTTTGTTCTTCGATATTGCTAGAACGTAGCTGCCGATGTATTACATGCAATCCTCGAGCAATACCTTGGACATGACGGCAGAGTGGACTGCTTTCCAAGGCGGAGATGAAAATTCCGTGGACCGTATGGCGCTGGCGTGCATGACTGGTAACTTTGAGCGTTTGCAAGATGTTTGCGTGTTTTTGTGTGTTTTTTTTTGCTCGATACGGAGCAGCGTGTGCGAAGGTCGGGCATTCGTTTGCGGACTTCTTGCTTTTCGCCCTTGAAAGCAAAAACCTGCGCAGAGTTTTGCAGGGAAACTGTGCTCCCGCGGACATGCGTTTTTCATCCCTCACATCCGACACAGCGCCGTACCTCCCGCAAGCTCCTTTCAGTTTCTTCCCATCTAAGCCTGCCAGCAACTGACAGGTGCCCTCACTGAGGCGCTGCACCGGACATTTGTGATGTGCGGCACTTTTGGTGGACGTGCCCAGCGACGGCTGCTATTAAAAAACGGCTCCTCAGGGAGGTGGGCCTGCGGTGGTACCGCGAACGTGACTGTGGGAAATGGACTATGAACAATCATTTCATCGGCAACCTCTGCGACCACCTCAGCGAAAGTGGTCTTCACTACTTCTTTTAACTTTCTATCTCCTGCATTCCAGTCTTCCTTTCTCAGCTTATGTCTCATGGAATTTGTCTTGAATAAAAAAAATTGTGGACCTATTAGGATTGAAATTTCTTTATGCGCAATGCCAAATATCCGTCTTTTTTCACCATGTGATCTTAATCTCTAATATACATGGCCTTATACCGGATTTAGCGCAGATATAATTTAATGTGAGCTTTGTTATTTACATAGTAAAGCAATAACCCTTTCCGATACCGCTATTACACTGACAGAAGAGTCATACGGAATGCGATATGATAGAGTACATGATCTCACATAGGGAATGCTTTCGACATACAGGGTGTTTCATCCAAGGCTTTCCAAATTTTTAATAGGCTTTTTATCCCTTCCCTTGCGGCGCGGTTCAGGTGTCCAACGATATATGAGACAGATAATGCGCCATTTTCTTTCCCCCCAAAACCAATTATTATTATTATTATTTTTTAGTTATAAGAGCGCTTTTTCCGCATAGCATTGTCGGTGGTGTAGCGCCTCAGAATACAGCTGAGACATGATAACTAACAAGATTGACAAGTTAGCCTTGTAACTACTACCCTTAGGCTCCTTCGGGATGTCTGTGCCCGATAAAGAGAGTATTAGCGAAGGTACCAAGAACATTGACTAGTTTTCATTCTCTATAGAAATAACAATTTTTGTTTCTTTTTGTCTTGGCAGCCGGAATCATGCAAATCAGCGCGTGCATATACATTATTGAGCACGGCGAACGCACCTGGCACCTGCGCACTATGCGACAGGGGCGGACAACCTAGTAAAAAAAATTTAGGGCAGAATTTGAGCCCCGGTAGACTTTTTCCCAAGCGGGGCAGCATACCGAAAATTGCGGTAAATATAATATTTTCTACAGATATGCCTAACAGAGCACATATGCAAGCAAATCTTTAGCTAATAAGAGACAGGCTCAAACTGAAGACTGAAGGCGCCATATGCGGAGAAAAATGAGAGACTTCAGAGTGCGGAGCAGATTACTGCTTTTCCTAACGCACGCTTCGTGTGTCGCCATACTCTGCTTCCCATACTACTGCTGCGACTGGCCGCTATAGTAGGCGCCGCCACTTTCAAGAATGATTGATGAAGATGAACTCCGTTTTGAAACGAAGCCCTTGAGCACATGTCGGAAGATATCATAATCGCTCGTCATTCGCGTAAGTACCAAGCACGAAGCCGAAGCTTTCACCCAAGTTTTTCCAGGCGACGCGTCGCAAGGATAAAACCGCATCGCTGGGCATAACCAAGCTCATCGATAACGATGACAGCTAGGCCAGGCAAGGAAGTACTTGCAATGAAAAGGAGATGCTATAGCGTGTCTTCCGCGAAAAGCGAGTGTAAACATTGTATACCGTCACGAAGTATCCTCCACAAATGGACGTAGCCAGCGTTGCAAACAAAATATTTAGATGTATAACAAATACTCTGCCCCTTTCTTCTCTTACTCATTGCTCCCATCCTCTTACTTTGCATGTGCTCTGTGTTTTTGCTATGTCAAAACACACAAGACCTTGTGCCTTGCAACGGCCACTTCATCTTCGTCGGCCTTGTCAGACGAAATAGACAGAAAAAAAAACAGACATCGGGATCTTTTTTCCAAGCTAGAGGCAACGCAGGACCGCGGGAGTAACTTAGAAGACGGAAGAGAAGTGCTCTGAAGAGGGGGCGACGCACACCAAGGTCGGCGGAACAGAGTTGGAGGACACACGCTTGTAAGAAGAGAGTTGCAGAGCGACCTTGCCCGGCTCTTAGTCAGGACCCATTTCATTGTGTGGTGCTTTTCCAGACAGACAGCAAAGCTAGAAGGGAGCTGCTTCGACAGTTGAGACTATAGGCAGACTTTTGATCAGCCATGAGCGTTTCCTACAGGCGCCACCAAGCGCCTTTCTGCTTATGCACATATTTTAATTGTGCTCCTGTTTTGTTTCACTTTCCGCCTGAGCTGTTACTATAGTTAATGCGCACTAACATCAAAATAATCGTGAATTATAAAAAGCTCATTAAATAATTCTAATTATATGCTGAGGTAAATTGTAGTAAAAAGGAGAGTTTACTCCTTGAAATAAACTGTAGCGTACCACACACTTCCCGGTGTTGTTAGAGTATGTCCTAAGAGAAGAATAAAACTGCTCCACAAGAAACTGTACTGAAGTTGATTGCATAAATCAAATTCTAGCAAATTGTTACGCAATTGTTTAGTACTCTGATGTCGCCTCTGCGCCTTTCAGACAAGAAAACAAAACAATGACGTTGTCTCATAACCAAGGAGGCGTGAAATCCGCACAGGAAGAAATTTGTCCAAGCATGTTTTGTCTCTGTACATGTCACGAAAACTTTCTGCGAGTTGAAAGAACAATGATAATCGAGAGATGTAATGCATTGCTCATTTATTTACAGATTATAGGGTTGTATTCGACAGCCCATTCTTCAGTAGTTACACTCCTCGCAAAATTTTGTCTGCAGCCACGCGCATTCATGAGCGCTTGGGAATTCTAGCAAGAAAGCGAATTGAACCTTTATAAATTTCTTTTTCATAACAAATTGGCGCGCTGCATTCCTCCGTACGAAACGCCTTTCGTTCGTTTCGAGGCAAGGTCACACCTACTGTCTCGATGGACCGCTTAAATTTCGCCTCCGGGAAGCCCTAGGCAGGGGTTCGAATATGGGCTCCAGTTTTCTTAACAACTGTGTTCCTATAACGCATGTACTTCGGCACGAAGAGTTAACACACTATTAGCGATCGAGGCCACAACCAAACAGGAGAGTTCATATTTAAGCGTCTCTTATTTGTTCTAACGGATGATCGGCCAGTGATTCATACTGTTCCGTTATACTTTAGATGCAGGAAAGCATGACCCTTCTCTCTTACGGTACACCACCTCGCCTTCTTGAAACGGCCAACCTTGAACAAGCGACGAGCGTCTAACGAGGGGGCGCCGGTAGCACGCCACTACATCACGTCCGGCACTATAAATTCAATGAGAGGCCTTGATATATACACTCCCCATCCCCTTCTTGCTTTCTATCCCGACTACTCCTGCTCTTGTTGCAGAAAAATCTTAAGGCGAAGAAGAGAGAGAGGGAAACGCGTGATATATTCAAGCTAGGGAACCCTAATGGCACCCTTTGTTTTTAATCCTAAAAGCCATTACTGCATCACTTTGGGCCAGCAGCGTGTAAAATGGAACTCCGCTACTTGGTCCCTGCCATGAACGGTTAGTCCTTGAGGAGAATAACGCTGTCTAACGGTCGCTTTGCAGTCATGAGAGAATAATAGTTGCCTTTTTCTGGGACTAATGGTCGTGGTAACGCAGTCCTCAGATGACTAACCGCTAAACAACATTTAGTCCTTTCTGCCTTGGATCGCGGTTTTCAATTGCAGGGCTAGAAAATCCGCAGCGTTTGCCTTCCATGCGACGTAAAGGCTGTCTAAAGGCAGACAATACCAAGCACCTCTTTCAGAAACATTTTCCGACCTTAGTGAGACTTTGCGAGGACAGTGCTGTGAAACTGAATGGAGTGAATGGTAGGCTAACATACGCGATTCACGCGTCCGTCGCCAAATTGACATGGGTGAGCGAGCCTGACGGGCTGATCTGCGGAAAGTATTATCTTGTCGAGCGATGCCTGCATCGTATTAAGGCGATCAAGACAGTTGACTGCAAAGGAACAACTGTCCCTTCTCACCATCGACACTCGTGCTAAGAGCGGTGGTAATCGCATGTAAGCGGTGGAAATTTTTGTGCACGCAGTTAGATTTATTCGGCAACTTTATGTAGCGTGCACTTTCGAAAACATCTAAAGACCTTTAATCTCATTTTATTATGTAGGAAAGGTCTGTACTAGTTCGAGGAGCACAGTTTTCATACTTTCTCAGTTGTCCTTTCAAGATGGGAAGCAAATAAAATGGGGAATAAAAGGGAATGCGTTAAGTAAGTGTATATTCTACTTTCAGAGTGTAGCCTGCAGAGCTTTACAGCTTAGCTGTCGTTGTCTTCATAGTTGCAAAAGAATATCATATTTTGCTAAGCGCGGTTGAATCGTTTTCGAGGCCTCTGCACAGCAGCACTCTCTTTTCTTTCCTGTCGGCAACAGCGCCACTAAATAGCGAAGGAGAACAATGAGCTTTAGCTGGGTATCAAAGCCCGCTGGAATTTCTCAGAGCAAACGTTGAGCTCAGAACGGTCGGTCCGTGACCGCGCATGAAGCTTTGGAATTACAAATTATAAGCCTCGAGGAGATAAAAACTGCTGGGGTGATGGAACTTTGAGGTTGCGCTCCATTCCAGTCCATTATTATCAAGTACTTCGTATGACGATAGGATGTTTCAGTATACTGGCATTTCGCGCGCAAATACAAAATGCCGCTAGTGGGGCACCTCAGATTAGTTCTGAAAGGCGCCTGCTATCGAACAGATGTGACCCCGTATAGCCTAGCTGCGCGGGTTATCATGGCTCTGCGAACTAGCCCATGTGAAAGCCGTAAAATCTTTAAATGGAAATACAAATTCCACTTCTGACGCCGACGACGTGATGGCCGCCGTTTCTTTAAGAAGTGGCAACGTAACCAGTTGAGTGATTATGGAAGCCAGCATGCCTAAAACAGTGCCGTCAGGCGGTGTAAGCAGAGTCTATATGAGAGTTTCAAAGCGAATTTGAAAAGGTGTAACGTGAGCAGTAGAGTGTCAGCGATCATAGAAACGATCCATGCTCTCACATTTACGTCGGATCGACCTTCGATCGCCGCGTAATTTTTGGTTTTTTTTTTTCGAAATGAGCGGAAGCGCCCCTAAGAAGTCGCCGGTGCTACGCAGGGAAGCGAACTTGCTGTTCAGCAAGGTCAGCGAGCGGATTTAAAAGCCACGCAATAGCCTGTATTTCGCTGCGCGCGACCGCATATTAAGCGGTATGGCTTCACAATGAAGTCCTATGGGAGACAGACAGGTGACCGGCAAAAACCACATTATAACCGGTACCACACTATAAGCGGTTGCGTTATAAGCGGTCTTCACTATACAAAATCACAGGTTCTCACACAAAGATGAACCTATTTGTGTAACTATAACGAAACGCTGGAGAAGGACTAAAGCGGTGAGCACAGCGAAGTAAGGAAATGAACTCATAAATCGATTCCCGAGCAAATCCTGAACGGGACTTAGGCAATGGGCTCACAGCAACTCTTCTCGGAAGGTTTTTGTCTTTATTCTGAAATGATCCGAAAAATGGCTGTAATTGAAAACAAATCGCTATTTACTGCACGTTGTCGATATGCGATAGCATTAACATTCCCGTTCTGCAGAAAACCCATCGTCGTTGACATCCTCGTCGTCGTAGTCGGCGTTGTGAGTGAAAAAGCAGGTGGCCCACCTGCCACCCATGTCACGTGACCTTGTGACGTCGTCACAATCTGCCCACCGGATTGTGAGCAATCTGCCCATCGGGATAGGCGGCAGTTAAATTATTCATTGGTCGCGAGGGATTGCCCGGGTCTCACAAGCCCCACTGGTGGTTATGTTTGAAACAGCCACCTGCTCGGGCAGTGGCGCATCGCTTAACAGCTGCACCACTGCGCCACGAGTTGTATGAGAACTCCCCTCGATCTATGAATGCAAAGTAGAGAATGGCCATTTCCGCATACATGGGCATGTAGACAGAACCTAGGCGACAGAGAAGCAGTACTTCGAGGAAGGGATCTCTAAAGCTGTCGCATTTTACTCGTAGAGGTAGGGGAAGCGTTATTTGATGGTGAAAGAAAGAACAGTCTCCGAGTAGGCGAAGTGATACGCAAAGAGAACCCCAGGCCGTTGAAGGTACCCATTAACGCTATCGTGTCCTATGCTTAAAGGCGAAGCTTAAGTGTCCCCGCAAGTTTTTTTAGAATAATTTGGCATGCTTCAAACAGTTTCTTGCCTGGAGCACATTCCCAACACATTGCCCAAAACCTCAGTAGAGCGCCAACTGCAGTCAGCGCACCAATAAGGAAAGCAAGCTTCAGCGCGACATTTCTATCGACCGCTT
This sequence comes from Amblyomma americanum, assembly GCA_030143305.2. NCBI lineage: Eukaryota > Metazoa > Arthropoda > Arachnida > Ixodida > Ixodidae > Amblyomma > Amblyomma americanum. Next base: position 19,810 of record JARKHS020000581.1, on the reverse strand, counting down.
GAGCAAGCACGCTCGTCACACACTGCTAACTACCGGGTCTCACTCGAGACTCGGGATTTCGAAAGCTCGATTACAACGAGAGTGCCGAGAAAGCGGGTTGTTCTTGAAGTCTTTTAATCGCAGCCTCAATCACCGTGGTTTAGCGGGGGCCCTTTTTCTAACACGGGCCGCAAGCAGAGAACCACTGTACTAAGCGCACGTGCTGAATTTGAGCAATCAGCTCTATTTAATACCGCACAGTGCTGCGTAACAGTGCGGAGCTGAAAAACTAGCGGCTGCGTTCTGAAGGAAGCAAATAATCTCGTACAAAACTGGACACACACAGTCGGCGCTCGATAAGTCGAACTTGAAGAGAACAAAAATTTGGTCGAATTATGCGGTTTTTGAGCCCGACGTGACCCTTTTTAATTTTAATACGTTTGATGTCAAAAGGACCTAGGTGTCAATTCGAATAAACCAAAAGTTCGAGTTACGCGAGTTCAAGTTTACGGTAGAGACGCCGACAGCAGATTAAGCACCCAAGTCACTAAGTGATTTCTCGTAAGAAAAGCATGTGATTAGCTGGCGTTTATTTATCGCAGAATTTCGTATTCACCGCAACTTGGCGCAATGTATTTTTGTTGTGTAATGTGCAACTCCCCATTCACCTTCTAGACAACAAAAGCCACATGCGCATTGATGTTACTGCGGGAACAAGTGTTTATTATGTTTATTATAATTAAAATAAGATTTTATGATTTGGCTGCAGGAAGGCGTAAGAGAGTTATCGCCTTCTCATTTATCGTCACGGAGGGGAATGGAAGGCTTAGTCTTCTTTCTTTCCATCCGAGAAAAGGAAAAGGATGTGCGAGGAGCATATGTAAGAAAGTAAAGAGTCAGTCCTTGACCGTTTGAAGTACTCCGAAATTCAGACATTATTCAGGTCCCATCATTACACCGAAAAGAGAGCGAAACATTCGCTTTGGCTGCCACTAGAATGCGGACCACAAAATAAGGTGCACCTTTCTGGCCACTCACGAAAACAGGGTGCCGGAACCGTGGCCTCATCCATGCTCTCATCCTCACCCACCTCATCCACCGTCTCATCTCACTCAGTAGCCCTCAACCAACACCCTCATCCACCGTGTGCTATAAACATTAATTCTGGGAAATTTATATATGCCTTTGCTATCGTGCTATCAAACACGTGCACACCGCGCAGTAAATGTCTTCTCGAATTCATGAACTTTCTAGATTCAGCTCCTTGAAAGCGTTATGCCAGCAGTGCTAAAGGTTTACTGGTTTAGCTTCACAAATATTATTGTACCGGCTGCAGCAACTAATGTCCAAGCACTTGAATGAGGTTTCCCTATCAACACCAACAAACGTGTGTCGCAGAGATGACGTAACTCTGTGTTATAAAACATAAAGAAGCCTCATACATTTTCGCACTTTTTTATATGTATTAAGGAAAAAAAATAGCGTCGGTCGTCGCAATAGATGGCATCCATGTTTTATCTCTAGTTTCATGGTGAGAAAAAAAGCTTTCTTTTTCTCATGTGAACGTTTCCAACCAGCTGCTATCCCGCTCCCCAACGCTACCATGCGCAATGTCAAGCAGGCGGAAACAACAAGAATTGCGCCCATCTGCGAGTGCCGCCTGGATTCTCCCGGCCTCAAAACTCGTCCGCATAGCTCCTTGGGCAATGCGACGCCATCCACAGGTTGTTACGTCACAACCCCCACCCTACGTTTGGAATCCTTTCGTTCCGCCCTGCGATTCCACCTCGTCCTCCCCACTGCTCTCACAAAATCTTCCATGACTCAGCGCCCTCTCCGTGATACTCAACTGCTTGCGCCATTCGCTACTGTAGGCTAAGTTGGGTGTTTGCTTGTTTGTTTTTCTTCTCGCCTCGCATTTATCTCGGTGGACTTAGCAAGTCGTTTAGCTTCGACCTTTTCCTCGCCACTGGCTGGGAAACTTTTGCGTAACTTTCAAGCACACAGTCTGGCGGCCTAACTAATCATTAGGCAAAAGCGACCTCCATGGGTAGGCGTGTTACATAGCCCTATTTTGAACATTTATGCTGTCATTGCCAAGCAGAACGTTGCCTCTCTCTTCGCTCACTTCAGCAGCAGCCAGTGTGCAGCACGACAATGTGTCTGACGAAACGTTTGAAGCCTAACTTTCGAAATTCTGCCAAAGTGCTCGCAAACCGTGATTTCGTGCAAGATCTTTGTATGATTACCACTCTCAGCCGAAGCACTAATTCGCATCCAATGAAGCATGACCCTTATCGTCACCGTATAACATTAAATTCATTCACACATTCTTTCTTCAATTCAGAGTGTGACCTTCAGTTGTAACGTAGCTGTGTTCCTTCACTTCTCCTTGTTTCCTCCTTTTCCGCTACCTTAAGAAAAAATGGCTTTCCATGTAGTCTAAGCTCTTGCAGTGATGCAGCTCAGCACATGGTTACTCCACTTAATCAATGAGAGTATAACATTACCATATTTCTGTCCGAGTATCCTCAAAACAAGGTCTGATAAAGCTACGCTTAGAAACAACTTTAGGAAGCAAGGAGCCTCGGGCATATTTGGCTATGATTCGCTCCGAGAAAACTCAGCAAATGCGTACAAAGATGGCAGGGCGAACACTGCTGCAGGAAAGATGTTTATCAGTTCCAGTAACGACAAACGCACTAAAACTATAGAGGAGAAAACAACAGGGGCGTTAAGGACTGGCTAGACGAAAGTGGCAGATGTAGAGGCTAGGCATGTCTGGGCAGGCAAATGAGGAACACAGTTTTCCCGGAGGCTCCCGCTTTTCGAGAGAACGCCCTGCGGTATTGCGTGTACTCAGAAAGCAGGCATGCTAGCAAACAAGTGGTAACAACAAGGAGCAATCATGATGGGTCACGGCAGAGAAGAAGAGAGCATGATGCCCCACTCGCTACATCGTAACCACTGATGGAGAATGAGAAGAAAAAGATAGGAAGGGAAGACAGAACACTGGATTCCAGGAAATGCGATAAAACAAGCGTGGAGATGAGGACGCCTCGCAAAACATGGGGGAACAACGCGATGGCGTGCGTGACGTTCTGCAGCTCTTTCTCTGCCTTTAGGGTACCTTCTACTGTTTCTGCACAAAGGATAGCGTACTGAGGGCGCCTATGCGGGCTTGCGGTTAAGTGTGTAACTCAGTGACTTCCCCATGCAAGTGCTTTACACAGAACACAGCTCACGGTTATTCATATTTTCTGTCCAAATCCGTCCCGTCATCTCACTACGATCCTCGCCTGCTGAGTAGTGTAGCAGCAGCGCTTCTCCGGTCAACCTCTTCGCCACTGTTCCATGTCCCGACACAGAATCTGCTTATTTTAAACTTCTGCGGAGCGCAAACAAAAATAAATAAGACATGAAGATTCGTCTTCTCATGCATATTTCCTCACATCAATCAAAACTTAACAAAGTTTGAATGCTTCCTTAAATACTGGCGAAAGTTTCGGCACTAGCTTGCCTAACAAATTTTCTTTATATTTTATATATTTCATTTATCTCCAAATAACAACTAGGATAACAAAATTAGGGGTCGGTGGACAATCTAGAGCACGTTAAAATGATTTTAGATGGTCTTCTGTAGCAGTTTTTTGTATCCAAAGCATTGGAATACGTAGCGCGCACGACGGCTCACAGTGCGTTCAAGATGTGGCCATGACGTCTTGTGTTGGGAATGTTTTGAACACATAAGCGGAAGAATATGCAAGAAATCAAAATAACCGTCATATTCAGGGTAAACCGTAAAAAATGTGGAGAGTTAGTTGGACTTAGTAGCAACAAAATGAAATGAAGACAACATATTCAAGAACTGCTCAAACAACACCTCTAGCTTTATAATTCTGGACAGAATAGAAACATTCGTGTCTGGTAGATACAGTCGTGGAATAGAGTTTGCGGCATGCGAATTCGCGGCATTTTTTTTCTTTCTTCACCATGCGTTCACCATCTTAAGACACAATTATCGGTGCGTTTGGTCGGTCTTCCGTCAATCATCGTTTCAATGTTATTAGAGATACACTGCTGTCATGTTTTGTATTTACGCCTTTTTAATGCAAAGGCTTAATAGACAGCGCGCATGCTCATTGAAAAAAAGGGGTTTTCTATTTCACTTCAGTTGTTACTGCACTCGTGCTCATCCAATCTTCTCTTCACTGTGCGCTATTTTGATCTGCGCTGTTTTTCATAATAACCTACAAGCTTTCCCAACGTTCTACGCTAATGTAGTAAGACTTTCTGACTGGCTAGTTGGTACATGATCGTTTTGAAAGGCTGTGCGCTAAATAGGAGTTCAAAGGAGTAAAACTAGAGACGACAGAACAGAAGCGCTTCTGTACCGGCATCTCTACTTTCTTCCTGTAAATATCTATTTGGCGCATAGGGCTTCAAAAAAGGTCGACGCTGATGGGTCATAAATATTGGTTGCGTCATACAACTTCTTTTATTACTCGCGTGTAGCACATCAATGCTGCTTGAAGTTATGCCAAAAAGTATAGCACCGCAGCCAAGTGTTTCCCGGTCAGCCCTTAAGCATGCGCGTGCACCTGTGAAAGCCGTTAGATGGCAGCACATTTTGTTTAACTTTTCGGCCACGACTTACATTTTAATGCAATATGGCATAACTTCCTCTTCTACTCTTTTGCACGCCATTTTCTGTTTGCAAGTTGTTCTTGAAAACCTTTGTCCATGCTGAGCCACTGAGCCGTCGTCTGCGTGTGAGCTATCTTTGTTTTTTAAGAAGGCAGAATTCAGCCACAAAAGCAAAATGGACGACAGCAGATCTTAAAATAAACGTAAAACCCTCACACACTGTGTTGTCAGAATCCTCACAACTGCTGCATTATGTAATTGTCATATCCTTTCTGCATTCTCACGAAATAGTGAGCTGCCAAATGCAAGAGGTAGACTGTCGCTATACAGGAAAATTCGTTTCATTATGCGCACCATTTATTCAGTGAATAAAAATCAATAACCCCTGATTTACTTTGTTAAACTAAATGCGAAGTAGATGCGCTATCACAATACGTACGCGCCCCTAACATAGGTTACTAATGGCGGTCTACCCGCCGCGGTGGCTCAGTAGTTAGGGCGCTCGGCTACTGATCCGGAGTTCCCGGGTTCGAACCCGACCGTGGCGGCTGCGTTTTTATGGAGGCAAAACGCTAAGGCGCCCGTGTGCTGTGCGATGTCAGTGCACGTTAAAGATCTCCAGGTGGTCGAAATTATTAGCCCTCCACTACGGCACATCTTTCTACCTTTCTTCTTTCACTCCCTCCTCTATCCCTTCACTTACGGCGCGGTTCAGGTGTCCAACGATATGAGACAGATACTGCGCCATTTCCTTTCCCCAAAAACCAATTATTATTATTATTAATGGCGGTCTTACAAACAATGTAAACGTCAGCTGGCGCGACGCGGTTTCTGCCTTTCCACTTGACTGCAGCTGCCGCGAAACCGGTTTTCCTCCTTCACCAGACCACCAACAGGCTTCAGAAGGTGCATAACGGCTTTTTCGCTAGTGAGCTACCTGGCGCTTGCGCAATCCGCCTGCCAGTCGTGGCACGTGGCACGTGGCAACTGGCACATGGAGGCTTCACCCGCAGACAGGTCGTCTTCTTCGCCAGCGAGGCATCTTGTGCTAGCGCACTAAAATATATTTATTCACTTCATATTTGTTACCCACACGCCCAAATACCTTGCGGCCCCTGCCCAGCAGCTTTCAGCTTCTGTTCCTCCTCTCCCTCTACACTGCACTCTCCTGCACTACAAGATTGGATCTTTATACTGCACGTAGTAGTGGTGACTGCAGTCGAAGGAGCAATGAAGACGGACGAAAGTTCTTCTAAAAGGAAACTGTTTATTGGGCTGACTTGCGCCCACAATGAACTGAATCACTAGGCGGCGGCGTAGCAACAAGCGTGCTCGGCGGTCGTCGAACAGAATGCCCGCCGCTGTCGGCCGTGCTCAATTTAAAGCTGATAGCGAACTTTCGAGATAAAGCATGCAAAGTTACTAGAACATTCCGGAACAACGTAGAATCAGCTCTGCCTGGTTCCGATCAATCGAGATAAATCTTGTCGCGTCTTGCGTCGCAAACAAAGCGATAAAGTAGCGTGGCGACAGATTTGAAGAAGGAACAAACACTGCAAAGATTCGCGGCAATACCTAATAGAGGTTTGGGGCTTGGACTTTCGCTTTCAAGCTTCCCCTTTTTATCCGCTGAGGAACGTTCAATTTCATCTCTAACCAACAGGAAAGTTTATAAAATCCCTCGAAATCCTTCTAACATAAACAAAGTCGGTAGCGTACGCTGGTGTCTCCTCCCATAATGAAGTGCGGGAAATGAGGCAGCTCTCGGAAGTCGTGTCACAAGCCAGTTTCACGGCCTTTCGAGAGCCCTGACAGGAAATTACTTATCGGACTAATTTGCATAGCACGACAGCCCGGATGCCGCTGCTCGTTTCCCCCGCATCTTTACCAAGCAGGTTGAGAGGCCGCCCCGTTAATGAATTCCGGCAGTCACCGCAAAATATACCGCGACACTTTTTTTTAGATTCTGGCTTTTTTTTTCGAGGTCTCCAGTCTAGGACCGCTTCACGCCATGAACTCTCGTGCAAGATTGTCTGCACACAGGCGATAAATTTAGCCACTTAGCTAATCTCATGGTTACCTTTCTTCAGATGCTATCGTTGCTTCCAAAGCAGCATACGCAACGACTTGTGCAACGACTTCTAGTTTCCAGACGCAAACGTGTAGTATGCAGTTACTGTTGTATAAGGTGACGTGTGCTAAGCAGTGGAGTAGTAGGCCAGGGGCACGCTACGGCCGGCCAACCTCTTCAACTTTCCTACTATTAAACCTTGCTTTCTCTCTCTGTGTCTCTGTGAGCCAGGATAAACTATCTGGGTTGAACTAAACCTTGTGAACCTTATGAACTAAACCTATAGCATGAAAAAATAATAGCTTTTTTTACACGGTTAAACCAACGTCCGGTGATTTTCTTCCATGCGAACAAATACACCGCATGTATTTGTTATACGAACCCGGAAACATCGAACTCGAAGTGTGCGCAAGATAGTTCGGTGCATCGATAATTCGATGTATAAAAAATGGCAATAGGAAAGCTTGTCTTTAAACTAAAAGAAAGGCTAAATTACGTCCATGCTAGTTACGCGCGTCAAGCAGTGCAGTGTCGCACTTCGTCGTGTTGGAAGCACACCACCACGCGTATCTAGGCCTAACCTGATTCGCGTCAAAGCCGCAGCAGTCAGTGCCTTGTAATTAACCACTGTCTATCCCAAGATGTCTAACTCTATCGCCAGTACACTACATGTAGAATAATGTGAATAAACTTGAAGCAGCGTTGATTTCCACCATGCCTTCGGGTACGAGGCACGCCAGGCTAGGCACACCGCTAGGCTTTAGATAATTACGTTTGCTTCACCGCATCACAGCGATGTAGAGAGAAAAATGAATGCAAGAGACCGAAGGCCACCCTCAAGCACATCCTACGCTAACATCGTCAGGAGAACTGCGCTAACGCTAACGCTACCAGTAAAGCGCTAACGCTGCCAGCAGTTGCCCAAGGCCGCGCAGCCGACCTTGCTTCGTGCGCGAAAAGGGACCGAAGAGCGCCATTCGGAGAGGCGCCACTTTCAGGGGCGCGTAACGCCGTTCGATATATCGAATGTTCCGCTGAACGCGAGTTTGATAAACGCAAACAGTGCTTTACTTTTGCGCGGGATTTTCAAGGGATGTCCTGATTCATCAATATAAACAATAATGAACAACAAACAATACAAAACACGTTGATATATCTGAGTTCGACCGGGGTCGATTTCTTTGTTTTTGTTAGCCAAAGCAGCCTATGTGGCTGAGATGTTCTGGCTGAGATGATACATGTTTTTCGTGGGTGAATGAGCTAGAAATATAATGCTGCGTCAGCCTCTCAAGGCGTGACCGAGGAATCCAACGCGGGGAAGAAATAGCCTAATGTCTCTTGAGGTAACGAAGTGAATTTCATGAAAAGAAAAACACCAAAAACCGGCAGAGATGGAAAAATGGAGTTAAGAAGTTTGCAAGGCTGGAGTGGTCACACACACCGAAGGACGTGGCCAAATGGAGATTATTATGCGAAGCATCTGTCATGCAGAGGACGTAAATGATCTGTAGGGGATGGGGAAGATTTTTGACAGCGATATTGACGACGAGGATAATTACGGTAATAAAATCATGGCCGCACAATAATGTATTTGAGATTTATTTCAAACAAGCATGCACACATGTTTGAGTAATATGCGAGAAAAGGCCGCTCTAGAGCGACTTGGCAAGGCTTCTATTTTCTTGGCGTAATCGGCAAAGCAGAGCATAAACCACAATGTGTGCATTATTTGTGATATTAAAAAATAGTTACAGTGGATATGAAAACAGAAAACCACTTCTATTCGGTACAAAAGTGTAATCAATAATACATGGCATTTGTTGAGCAGGGCGTTCTTAGCTTGAGCAAATCAATACTTTATGCGAGGAATACTTGGACTGCAGCAGAAATAAATATCTGTAATGATTTTATAGAACAGGCGGATATATTTTATTTCTCGACTTCAGTTCCATTGTGTGTAGATGAAAGAACACAACTAAACCATTGAAAAACATAATTTCTGCGCGGATGTGGAACGTAGCAGTGTTCGCTGCATCGTGTCGCGCAATTTGCAGGATTTTCTTCTAGATTAGCATTACCTTTTAGCAGTATATTGTTCTGGTTTACAAGTGATTTATTTGACTTAAGAATACGAAATCATACATTTTGTTCACATTCACAAATTAATATTCAGAAATGCGGGTCTATGTGTCATGTAGAAGACACATTCATTGTGGCTATCAGCCAGCTTTCTGCAATCTGAGAAGCTTATTTTCGCAAGCAATGCTAGTGCATCCCCACTATAAAAGGCATTGTTAATAATGGAAGCGAAGAAGGCATGATATATCAAAGTGTTTGTTTTAGTTGGCCCTGGGCACTGAAATATAGCTAATATCTGATATCAACATGGCTTTTCCGCAGCATGGACATATTACATTAAACACCAACTATTTCTACAGCAATTTCTTATGATACGGAGCTGCCACCAAGGGTTAAGCTTACATCGGTCGTGTAGTGCACGTTTCTGTCTCTCGGTGTCACAAGCAAGAAGTTTGAAAAAGGGGTCACAATTTTTTTTAACGAAAATTAAATGCAACACGATTGCTTGCACCCAACCTAACTCTTCCGCCTCTGCGATCATCTTTGCTTGCCGTATGTCATCAATAAGCGATCCACTCAGCAACTCATTAAATAAGAATCTCTTGAGACGAAATTGTTTTGCGTTTGAAGAGTGATCCTTTGCTGAAGTTTGGGTGCGATATTACTATATCATTTAGGTGAAGTAATAGAACCACAAATTTACGCATGGTAGTCTTTAGCGATAGTGTTTTCCTGCCTTCTTGATTTCTACCTTCCTGTTAATTACCTCTTCGTCATTTATTATTCACTACCAAACACTCCCCTCCAGTACTGCGTCATATAGCTCTGCCTGGTGAAGTGGCCTGGTTTAAAACAGAGCAAGAAGTTTTATACTAGAGGCTGCTTGCTTGCTTTTTACGATGCAGGGTTACCATCGGAACAAAGCACGAATCTATTTTTGTTTCATTCAGATAACGACGTAAACTTTCAAGCAGAAGCATGCACGAAACATTGCTCTCTGGTGGCGAATCGCCACAAACTTCACGAGTTTTTCTCCTTGTTTCCTCAACTCTGGGATCAAAACAATCCATAGCCCGCCTCCCACCAGTGCCCTTTGAATAAAATAGGCATAATCATTCATTTACTTTAAACTCTTTTTCTCCAAATTCTTTCCAACATTAGTCAGCGAGTTTACCCAAGGGAGCCATTACGGCGCAAAATTCCAGGGAAAATGCAGGATTGGAGTGCTTTTTTTAAGGCTCTGCGCAGGTGCCTCGAGGCCAGAAACGCATTTCTATGCAAAACTACAGAGACTGGTATGGCTGGTACTTTTCGCAACGAATTAGTTTTCGGAGACTTTCTATGGTTTCCACAGTGCGACTGCTCATCGTGAGAAATTTGCCTAACTTGTCCTTGTGGCAGCGTCGCCATCGTCTTTCAGAGCACTCTCATGGGTTAGGACAGACTATTTCAACGTGAGGTCCTTTCGAAACCGCTGTCGGCTAAGAAAACGCTATTTCATTATATTTTTTTCTTGAAAGAAGCAAGGCGCTATCTTGTCTGATTGTAATTCGGGGCCAGATATAACGGGTAAAAGAACTTAAAGGACCGTTCACGGGATATGACAATTATTTTAACGTCACGGGATTCAACCTGCACGTGATCTGAAACGAGATTAAAGAGATGGCGTCATTTAATGAGGACCACGAGCAATAAATACAAAGGGGAGGGAGACCTACAGCATCTACTGCTGTCGAAAACGCGTCAAGCGCAGAGACAGAGACTTTAATTCATGAACGAACAAAACAATTACTATGATTCTGGGGTGCTTAGTATTCTTGCTCCTATTCCTGGACGATTTGGTGCATAAATTAGAAAACCATCACATAACAGCAGTGAATACAAGGCTGACAACAATCTGCACAGTTTTATGGTTGGCTTGAAGCGAATGGGCTGGAGTGAGTGAAAAATGTTCAGAATATCTCGCCACCACTGTCCGCGGTTTCTCTCACCAAATGGTCCGTTAGTTGCACATCACATTTTACACCAACGCTCTTCGCACTTGGGTCGCCTCCTTGGCAATTGCGCACCTTTCGGGATTATTTCCTTAAGCTATACTGTTAGACTTCTAGTCTGTACAACGTGAGATGTGGCGACGCCGAAACCGCAGACCCTCAAGCTTGCTTTTAGAGGTAGCTCCGGATTCTGCATAGCTGGGACTTCTCGTCCTACGATCGCGACATGGTTCCCATGCTTTTGTAAATTACACAAATAACAGCAAGAAGGAGGTGTTCACCAATTTAGCTGAAGTGCATGAAACGCAACTCCTCCCACTCCAACAGGCCTTCACCGAGCCCTAAGAAATAAAATAACGGAAGCGAAGAGCAGACAAAAATAAGTGGACTTCACGTAATGAAAATCGCTAACTTGTTTATGCATGTGTTTGCTCTGCGTATTACCACGCCTGCAGTATTTTTTTTCCTTTATTATCGCACAGAGCAATGAAAGCAATGTACCCGCATCAATCCTTCCTGATATTAAATTTGTTCCACTACGCGATAATCCTACTGAGCGTCGAAATAGCCTTCAAACCTCACTGGGCCAACCTAACCGCAAATGATGGTACGACACAGAGACCGTGCTTCAAAGCAACGCCGAGTTAGAAGCGATCTCAGCCGCTAACTTGATTAGCGAAATTCAATTGTGGCCGTGGGCTTCAGCATCGCATAATGCGGTCATCAAACGTAGAGCATTGCCCGTACCGCAGCGCAAATTGCGGCACGCACTCCTGCTCTGCTGTAGGCGATGAAGCTCGCCTTTTCCGCGAAAATAGCACGTCTCACTAGATGTATACGCTGACGCGCGTTGTCTCAAAATCGCCGGCAAAATGGTCACCATTACGGCCGTCCACTCGTAAGCGCTTGCTACGCCTCACTACCAGACGGCATAGGTCTGGAAGCTGCAAATGTCAACTAGTCGAAAAGGCGAGTTCATTAAATTGCTCGCGCCATAAGAAATGTTTGGGATTGGCCATTCACTTTAGGCACGACGTCAATCTCTTAACCACGAACAATTATGATGATCGAATTGCATTCTGGGTTCTGCTATTGGTAAGTCCTCACAGAGTTCCACAATGCAGCAGTTTTTTAAAAATAGTGGAGATACGCGCAGGCTTAGTTATGGAAGGGTCGACTCCACTACATAATTACATCGTTTACTTCTACCTTTTCGATGGTGTGTGTGGTTGCTTCAAAGTGAAATCTGCCTCTCAAGCAAAAACTGAGAAGGGCCAAGCTATCGCGCAGCACGAGGTGTGGGGAAAACTCTAGAGAGAGAATGCCTTGTCTCTTTGCACACAACGTTCTATCCCCCGTTGGTTAATGTCGGGTGACCACCCTAGCTACGCAAAGAATAGGTTTGGTTTGATTTGGTTTGATAGGGTTAACGTCCCAAAGCGACTCAGGCTATGAGGACGCCGTAGTGAAGGGCTTCGGAAATTTCGACCACCTGGGCTTCTTTAACGTGCACTGACGTCGCACAGCACACGGGCCTCTAGAATTTCGCCTCCAACGAAATTCGACCGCCGCGGCCGGGATCGAACCCGCGACTTTCAGGTCAGCAGCCGAGCGCCGTAACCGCTGAGCCACCGCGGCAGCACAAAGAATAGGGAATCGGTAAATTTAAAACGCATGTCGTAGGGTCCATGATTCCGTACATGCCAGACACCAAACGCTGCAGAACTGCAGCTGCTAACCGAATGGGGTGCGGCCCTGACGACACTGCACACCAGAGTGCAGACACTCGAAATGCAGTTGCAAACCGCAAGCACTGGGACATGCAGCTACTATCGGGATGGAAAGAAACGCGACTAGAACGGAGTCAAGGCGCTCGGCTTTTCGCATTTCTTTTCATCACGCTTTTACTCTCATGGTAGCAAAAGACGCTAGAGTCGTCCGTGATGCATTCTAGGACGACTCTAACGTAATTTTTTTACCACGCAGGTAAAGCGCGATCAAAAGAAATTCAGACAGCGGAGCGCGTAGGTGCCGCGTTGGTTGAAATAATGAGTGAATTAACTTGAGTGGACCATATTGTCAAACTTTTTGCGCCAAGACAAACAACGTGTCTTCCAGGCTGTCGTGCAGATACTTGTCCCGAGGAGGAAATTCATTTTTTCAAAGATGTCGGCGGGTAGCTTCCTCTTCACGCACACTTGAGCCTCGACCTTTGTTTTCTTTTTTTTTGCACACTTGCCATAAAGGCGTAATTTGGGGTCGCTGTATACTATAAAAAAAGCATGTAAGATATTTATTGCAGGAACCAGAGAAGGCTCCTACTCTTATTATTGTTGGTCAGCCACTTGGAGAAATCCTGCTTCCTTGTAGCCGTTAGTCCCACTTTCCGTAAAATCCGTCTTCCGTTCCTTGAGCCTCGACTTGCACTGTGTGATATTGCGAACTGTGCGGTTTGAAAATCCATAGGTGTAGACGATGGCGAAGGACTCGGTTGTGGTCTGCTTTCTGCACGTTGCAGCTGCTCTAGGGTCACCCAAGGTCGCCAATAATGTGGTGCGTAATCGTTCGGAGAAAACAGCCGACACCATTTACTGGGGAGCATACGAGGCTTGGAGGACGATATTGGTGAGTCCGAGATATTCAGAAGATTGCTGCCATGCAAGCGGAGTGTAAAATGCCTTTTAATCTCGCCCGCGGTTGAGAAGATTCCCGTTCGAACGTGCTGAGGCGGCGGCGCTACACAGTTACAAACCAGGCAGCTACCACCACCACCTTCAGAACAACTGCTGCAAACCGGATGTTGCGGGGCCCCGAAGGTGCTACACACCAGACACCAAACACCTACAAGAGAGCAGTTGAAAACTGTCGGTGGTTGGGTGACCAACGCCTCTGCGCTAAGACATCAAGCACCTAAAATCACATGTCGAAGGGCCCCCGGCACTGCTACACACCAGCGCATGTGTTGGGCCCCCGATGGCGGTGCACGCCAAATGCCCGCAGGTCCGCAGGTGCAAAGTGTATATATAGTGGGGCCTCCACGTCGCTACACAAAAGACATCAAATACCTGTAGGACTGGTACTGTCGACAGTTTGGCAAATAGAAAAAAGAGTCATACAACGTAAATAATCTTTCTTCGTCAGCCATGGCTGTGAAGCGCGGCTTATTGCTTTGAGCACGTACGTCAATGAGTAGCAATAATGATCTGTCCAGCGCACTTTTGGTTCCAAAGAAGTTTTCTGGTTTTATAAGATCCATTAGTGTAGTGATCTGACAGCGTAGTGGAAATAGAAGAGGTATGTTGCTAATCCTTAGCATTTTCCTTTAAGAAGTGGGCTCACGTGTAAGCATGCTTTCAAGTCTAAGCACCCATCTATAATTCAAAATCCAGACGTGCAAAGTCCTGTTTATGATGCTGTTCTTGATTGACAGCCAATATACCTACATAAATCTTAGACCGCAGCATGAACTGGCTTAAGAACTGCAGCGCAATGTTAACAATGAACAAGGTAATAACTAAAATGCTTAGGGCTCTTTTTGTTAGGGTATTCGTTGTTAGAAAAGCTGATTAATCACGTGCGCTCTAGGCATCGCAGTACTTGTGAACTGCCTGCAGCGTGCTTCTTTCTAGCTAATACGGCTAATGATCCGTGGTCTTGCTGGCGATTGTGGAGGCCACGATCCAAAGTAAGGTAGCATGTAAGTCATTGAAACTCGTTCTTAAGTCAAAATGAGACTAGTAAAATGACTCTACTATTCAGTCACCACCCACATAGCTCACATAGCCCACCGCCCATATAGCTCACGCCCACATAGCCTCCAGCATAGCGGTGAGGGGCAGGGGAGTTGCACATACATAAAAATTAATGGCGCATAAAAAGCCACGCACACAGCCATGCCATAAACGGTACAGCTATGTTAAGTAACAAGAGCCGGAGCTAAATAATTTGAAGACAACGAAAGATCGAGCACTATATCACCACTGCGCCAATGAAAGGCATTTTTCGTTATTATATTTTGTTGGTAACATTGCTTGGAAAATAAACAAAAGACGTGCAGTCTTTGTCGAAATTGTTTACAGATCATAGCGACCACGGCCGGAGCGGGAGTGAACAGTGCCATGTAAAGGTACTGTTCACGGTAATGCGGGAGGACAGTAGCATGTGAAGGTACTGTTATCGGCACAGCCTGCCAATACCCAGGCTGCCATCCGAGGAGATGTGTTCCTCTTATTATCAAGAGATACCTTATGGTACCTGCTAGTACCTACTGGTAGTTTCTGGTACCTGACGCAGCCTGGTATCAGCAAGGGCCGCCAATAACAACACCGGTGCTCGGGAGCACTCTGCTTCGACCAAGGCCGCAATGGACTCCTAATTTGTAACGAAGTGTGCACATACACGTACACACTAAAAATGCAGTCGAAACTAAATATTCGTCTAAATAGTGGAGAACCTATCCCAAACTAGGAACGCAAACGCACATCCGCATAAGAAAAGAAATCTCGGTTTCATAGGATCCTAGGAGGCCGTTGTCCGCGCCTTTAACTGCCGATGAAATGAATTTCGCGGGCTTAGAGAAACTTACATTTCTTCCCTTGCCACCATCGGCCAGTTCTTGGCGTTCTATTCTACGGTCATCCTGAGCCCCGTTGTCTGGAACTGATGCCTCACTATGCAACCCTATGGCGCTGCTGTTGAAGTAAGACGGAATGAAATAACGCGCATGCGCTCTTGGGAGAGCTTGCTAGGGAAAGATGTGTCTCAGCCTCGGTAAGAACGCGTCAATAAAAAGGCCGCAGGACTACGGGGGCTCGCGACTCTGCAATCGCCGGGGACATAACAAGACTCCCGCAAGAGGGCGGTGACAACGGGCTCACGACAGAGGCGTTGTGCAACACCATCGAATGGTTAGACGCCACGTAGAAGGCGTGAAACACAGCCGGTGGTCGCACCTTCATCGGCAGCACGGAGCACGTCTCAATTGCGGGCTATTTTAACTTTCTCATTTTTTTTCTTTAGGAACAGAGGTTTCAAGCTGAAAAACAAGGCCATACATAGAGCTATTTATCTCCTCCACGCTCCCCATGCAAGCCGATATATGTGCACCATCCTAAAGCAGTGCGAGACCATTGGCCACCAATAAGAAATCAATCGCCTAGAAAACGGTGTTTGCTGGCCGCACACCTTTTCGGTAATTCGGTAAACCATTAAACGTTTTTCTGCTCTGCGGTATGCACCTCCGCCTTCTGGCGGGCTTGGTAACTTGAGCCTTTGGGTTGACCAGAAATACGTTTTGACATTTAAACTATTTCTCTCAACTCGCAAATATTTTGACTTTGTCTTTCATCTATAATGGCTCATAACCGCAGGTAAGCTATTAATTTGATACTATCAATGTTTAAGGATTGTATGTAAGAAAATAGTGTCCAGGCTTCTTACCCTCCCCTTGCGCTCCCTATCTCAGGTATTGCATAACCAAATCCCAAGCTTCAATTGGTGCATCCTCCCCCGAAAGTTGATAGCAGAACCTTGCAAGAACGACTAATCTCGTCTTTTCCACAGTGTAGGCGTATAGTCTGTAAATCTTTCTTGCAAGCCTGTTCGTTCAAGCAAGGTCTGACACGGTACGAAGAAATGCTACATGTAGTACAGTCGAGAGCAATATGGCAGAGAGCAAAGTATGAGCATTCATTTATTGATTACTGCATAATTATATGTGACAAGCACAGTTTTTTATGTTGTTAACAAGTTTTATTGTTGGCGTATAATATCCATTAGTCGTTTTGAAACTTAGTAGAGGAAAAGCCAGAATATTCGCAGCTTTGCGCAAAAGGTTTGTTCTCTCTCGAATTGCTCACGAGTGTACAAACTGAGTAGTAAATATTCCTGGAAGCAGGTTGTCTTTTATAATTGACTTCAGTAGCTGCAGCTCTAGTTTTTTTTATTTATTCGCGGAATTTTTTGCGAAACGTAAGGTTGGTTCCTGGGCTCAAAAGAATGTCGGCGTTCGTGTGCATAATACAGTTGCGATACGTCTCGTGAAGTAAACGCATTGACTCGCTGATTGGTTTTTGCCCATCAAAAGCAGAGAGGCACATTGCAGCTGGACGTGGGGAAATTTAAATATAATACAACTCGAATCTAAAACACAAGTCAACGGAGTCCTCCTGTTCACGAGTTTCTCTCAGCAATACATGTGTAGCGCCAGTGTTATGCAGCCCCGTTGGACCTGACGCTAGCGTTAGTTCAGCACTGACTGAATCTAAACCGGCATTTCAATAATAACAGAGTTCACAAAAGGTGTGCTCCACCTTTCGGTATCTGTCGTTGCCAGTCACTACCTGTTCATAGCAGCGAACCAGTTCAAGAAGTGGAGTTAGCTGACGACAGCTCTAGCATCGACAAGGCTGCACGGAATCAGTAAGGTGAAGTGCGAGTCGTACAAAGCCCATACTGCATCCATTTAGGATTTGTTGTCGCACCCTGGGCGCTAACTTTCCGTCTCAAAATCTTTCCAAGCGATTAGGCGCGTATTAACTAGAGACGCGCGCCCCAGCACTTCCGGAAGCAGAAACAGCTTACGAAAACTGAGGCTTCTTCCTGGTTTTCTTCCAGTTTCTTCAGGGTTTCCTGCGCCCAGCTGGCAACGAATAAACGGAGCGACGCAATCCGTGATCGCGAGTATAATGAAATCGGCCCAGCGGAACGCGTCGGAACGTGTCTAAGAAACCTGAATTTATATCTGTAGGTAATGGCATTGAAGTAAGTTGCGCAAACATCAGAATCATTTTTGAACAATTTTGACAGTAGTGGGGGAAAAAATTCGGCGGACACACTTAAGACTGCTTACGTGTGAGAACGCGAAAGCGTTACTTTCTCTGGATGCATTGTTTACGCGTTATTGTTTACCGTCCGTTATGAAATCCGGCGACGAAATTGCGCGCCCCAGTCAGTGCGCTCCACTCACTGCGCAGGTTACGGCGGCGCGATGTATGACACCACCCGGAGCGCTGCACAACAAGCGGTTGCGTCACAATTTTGGTACGAATGTCGGGAAAACTGGCACCACATGCATATTATCCTGTGGCGAATACATATAGACGAACAATATTGTCTGAAGTGGCGATGCTCGGCTTGCTGTGTAAGTCATACAGCCGCTGCATGATGTCACCCTATTTTTCGTGGCCATAATTAAATATCAGAGCAGGAACATTTTTTTTAGGAGCACAGATTTCTCAACGCAAGTATCAACAATAAAGGCACTCACTCAATGGCGCCCAGGCAAGCAGAAGAAACAAATCTAGTGGTCTCAATTAATTATCACCGCAAGGAGGCATCTATATATCAGAAAAATAAAATGCAGCTGGTAATCGAAAAGTAAGCTTCACAGTTCTGAACGAAAAGCCCCATTTGTAGCGTCGTCGACGTAACCTGGTGTGCACTCAAAGCATCAGTTGTCATTAACAATAGACGCCCGCGACGTCATCGTCGACAAACTAATGAAGCATCGAAATTCTGAACAAACTTATCAAAATATGTGAGCGGTGCTGTCAGATGAAAAGATTTTCGCGTTTCCTGTGACCAGACTTGATGCGCTGCACAGAGAAGAACGCGTGTCTCGTGCATGACGCGTGGAGGAGGAGAAGAAAACATTTATTGCTGCACTGTACTAAATTGGGAAGGGAGGGGGACGCTATCTGATGCCTGCAAGGCTTTCTCTCGTGCCCCGACGTGTCGAGAAGTTTGGAAAAGGTTGACGCCTCTGAATGGACAAGCTCGACGCCTCTCAATACAAAGTGTCAGGCACGTCACTAAAGCGAGCTACGAGGCAGCGGTGGTGGAAAGTGTCCACGTCCTCCTGGTGGTGTGCAAAAAGAGAGGAGGGAGTAAAGTGGTAAATTCGCATGACGTGTAGGCGTTATTAACGGTGAGAGAAGCTGCGTTCTAGATGAGAAGTCACTCCGTTAAACAAGCCGATTTTTCCACGGGCATGATAAAAACGCTGTTGTTTCGGGCGGTTTTAATGCGTTGCCCATCAAGCCGAAAGCAAGATACCACGTCCGCATCTTTGCGATTGATGGTAGCGATAACAGATCGATTCATATAGCTTTCAAAAGACAAATAACAAACATACTTCATTAGGAACAGAAAATAGCAGCGTTATTTCTTTTCACCGATTTCTTTTTAAAGTGATATTGTTAAGCAGCACGTGTTGCAAAAAAAGCCGGCGTCTTCAGCAGGGTCATTGATCGGTAGCGAAAAATCCACGAAAACATGCCCAGAGATGCAACCTAGGTGGGCCTCATAGGTGGCCCATGAAGGTAACGTGACCTTGGATGTTTGTTTAGCTGCTTAATGATTGGTCGCGAGCGGTTGTTCGGGAAGCGCAACCTGGGTCTCACAAGCCCCACCAGTGGCTGTGTTTCAAACAGCCACCTGTCGGAGCAGTGGCGCATCGCTTAACCGCTGTTCCACTGCTGCAGGAGTGGTATGAGAACTCCCCACGATCTATTAATGCAAAGTCAAGAGCGATTAATTCCGCATATACGGGTATTAACCCATTAACGCTATGACGGGATACCCTAAAGGAGGAGCTTAAGTATCCCCACCAGTTTTCTTTATTTTATGTGCTTTCGCTGAACATTTTCCTTTCCACGGGTCATGTGAAAATTATTTTAGAACAAAGTTACAATTTACAGTTCATCCCCGTGCATACCCTTGATTTATGCAATGCAAAGAAAGGCTCGTACATGCCTACTAATAATTGTCTTTGCTTTTAACTCTCCCGTGCCGCTTTGTGATCAACCTCTCGGGGTTCTTTGATTATTTGGTGCACTTTCAATAATTTCTAACGAGCCCCAACTCCTACAGCCACAAGAAGGGCTTTCGTAGCCATTTTATTATTTATTCAAAACAGCAGCCAGAGTTTTCCGAGAGGTGTAGTTGATGGTTCAAAGCTTGGTACAGCTTTAATAAAGAGTGCTTGCGTGCTAGTTGGTTCACGTTAGAGGAATCCTTGACAAAAATCAACTGCATTCGT